>JBBPTB010000321.1:0-24532 GCA_038093875.1 Boletus tylopilopsis | reverse complement strand
CGTCACATCTCACTTGCTCGCGCAAAAAATGGACGACATGGATGAATGGAATGACTGTATGCAGAAAGCGTTCATGTACGGGGGGGGGGAGGGGATGATGCTGGGAGAGTTCTACTAGTATCTACAAATGCTCAAACGTTGCCAACACAAACACTGAAAAACGTGCGCAAAAAACAACAACACAGATACACAGAGCGGGAAGATATCGACGACGAAAAACGACCAAGAAAATCGATACCCCACGCTACCTCGATGCATGATTTTGCAACTGAAAACGAACGACTATGGAACAAAAAAAAACACGAAAGCGACTGAAAAAAGGAGGAACGAATATACATACAAATAACATATTATACACCTTCGTCTCTTGTTTCAATTTTTTTTTCTGTTTGCTTTGAAAAAGGTTCTTCTGCGATCGTGGTAGGGTCATGACACGATCATCGAGGACGTCGACGTCCTCGTCGAGAGATCGCGAAGAACAGTCTTGACAACGCATAACCAGGTGTTCATCCTATCCACTTCGTCATACGCCCCATCAACATGGGCGCTGATCTTGCGCAAAATCAACCGACGCAGCGCTCTCGTATCACCGTCTTCTTCGTCCCGAAGCGTCATCGCCAACGACACCATCGAAGATTGCGCAGACGAAGAGCGCGAAGAGAGCGGACTCGCATCGTCGCTATCGGGTGGCGAAAGATAGAATACAGGAATCGGCAAAAGCGCGTCAGAGTCGTTCGCAAGCGTGTACGGACCCGTCGGGTTGGTCCCCTCACCCCAAAAAGCAAACGGGTCGTTCGCAGGCAGATATCGAGAACGGAGATTCTCGACCATGGCTTCCCGAACCTGCAACGAGTGTCAAAGGGCTGCAAATAATGAACATGTTGCGCCCGGCACACCTTGACGGTCCGTTTAACAATCCGTTCAGCTCGTGAGACGAAATGGCTCGCAGTGGAGATCAGGTGGTCAATCTGGATAAACCAAATGCGGATGAGCACCCGAAAAGGCAATCCCAAAGATTAAAAAAACGACTTGCCGCGTGCAAACATTCGTCAATCGCGGACAAGTCACGGCTTGCAGCAAACAAGACTCCCTGAGCAGAACTCGTCCCTTTTTCGGAAGACGAGACAGAACGAGAGCGTGAAAGGCATGTAATGCCCTCCGTGTCGGTCACGGTGATAATCGGCTGTTCGATGTCTTGCCTCGTTTGCCTCCCGACTGCACAGTGCGGATCGTCGAGGTCATAGCACACTTGTGGTCGAAGCGGCTTGCCAGCCACAATCTTCTTCTTCCACCATGCCTTGAGCTTCGAAGCACCGCTTTTCTCATTTTTGGAATGGAACTTGTAACTCTTGAGGAGCGCCTTGAGCTTGCGATCCTTCGAAGCTGGTTTCTCCTCGATCGAGCTCGAACAGTCTCGAGAGAAGAGCTCCCGTTCGATCTCAATCAGGTTGGCAAGGTGGGCCTTGTACGTCGACGAATCTGCGCTCAAAATGAAGCTATCCAGCCATTCCGGCCATGGAACCATACGAGCGCCGGAAGGCGACGTGGTTTCAAGCTTGGGAGGAACGGTCTCGGTGAGCACCCCAACGTCGACATATTTCTTTGCCTTCTCCTCTTTCGACAGGGACGCATCGGACCCCACAGCCGTCGACTGCGAATCTTCAGAGCCTCGCGGAGAGTCTTTGTACGTCAATCGAGAACGAAGGGGGACTTGAGCGGAAACTTGCTCCTCGGCGTCGCGTGACACCTGATTCCACTGGCGGTCGACAGAATTGAGAATCTCGCGCGTGTTGCGCAGTTCCTTGGCAGCATCGTCGATTTGACCACGAAAATACGCCAAGACGTCGTCACCCATCTGGGTGGTATCTTCAACGACGGACGCAAACTTGGTGAATTCGGCGTAGTTGCGGACGAATTGACCTTCGGAGGATAGGAATTGGAAATTGTCTAATAGTTGTTCAGAAGTCGTGGTGATGTCAAAGTCGGGGGGTAGGTGGCTCGCGGGTCCCTGGGCGTCATTAATCGAGGGCGGATTGATAGGAGAAACCCAATTCGTGAGTGATGTGATGGACGTCGTGGTGCTTGGGCGGATCGTTCGGTCAGAGAGGGACGATTCGGGTCGGTTCAACTGTCCTTCGGTCATGAATGCCGCGCGGAATTGGGGTTTTGCTACCTCCAACGCTGTGAGTCTATCAAACGTCAGATACGGGTTCAATGAAACCACCTAATCAAAACTCACCCTCGCGAATTGCGTAGATTTCGACAGGACCCTGTCGGGTCGCAGTCAAGAAAGGCGTACAACACATCGATACATTCGCCATGCTCGGCGGCTAGATGAATACATGTCTCTTCGTTCCTGTCCCTGGCAGACAGCGGTGCGTGGAGATCGCGGATGAGGTGTACAGCAAATCGATATAAAAGTTGGGCCGAGTTCGAAGCGTCGGTAACGCGACCGAGTCGAGCGAGGCAGTGAAGCGGCGTATAGTGTTCCCAGGTAGTAAACAAACTGGCATCGGCGCCAGCGCGGTAGAGTGCGTCGAGAATCTCGGTAGACGGATTTGGTACAGAAGCACAGTAGTGGATGGGGCTCCATCCATCGGCATCGGGTAAATTTACAAGCATGGGACCTTTTCCCAGAGGGGATGGTTCGAGTGTCTGTGAAGAAAATAACAATGTATAGATCGATGGAAGATCGTTGGTGAGTACAGCATTTACAACCGAGTCGATCATGCAGGCGAGCGAGTCTAGGGAAAAGGCTGTGGCGGGTGGTGAAAAGGATTCGGGTGAGGTGGTGATGTTTTGGGATAGGCGGGCGACGTCAATGCAGGAAGGCTGGCAAAGCACATCCTTGTTACCATTCTGACGAGCCAAAGTCATGTCATGTCGGTGGGTGAAAAAAACAGAGTCAAAACGTACGATGTAGTCGCGCCATCGAGTGCAGCGCAAGGCATATTCGCACGACCAGAGAGCGCCGGGATGAGGGAGCGCGAACTGAATGGAAGAACGATGATTTCGATCCCTCAGGTCAGGGCGAGACCCGTGTGAGAGCTATCAAAAAATGGGAATCAGATCGAGCGACATGCGGCGCCGCGCTCCACGCACCAGTTGTCGCACGACCTGCGTCCTGCAGTCACGCGCAGCGTCTGGGGGTAACCAACGTTTGACTCCGTGTTTGAAAAACGAGAGAGACGAGAAAACTTACACATGAGGGGGGTCGCGCCGTCGGTGTCCATGCCGTCGACGGACACGGCACCTGCACTGCACTCGAGCAACAGCTGGACGACTTCGGGCATGTCCAGCCAAGCCGCCATACCAAGCGGGGTCACGTCGTTGATCGAGTCCTGGGGCGCGTTGAGGGTGAACAGCGAAATGTCCGGATGGGAGACGGCGATGCGAATGACGTTGAGGCGGTCTGGAGACATAAAGGACGCGTCGGACGCGTCGACGGTCTCCCATCTGTCAGGCGGTGAGCAGACATGCCGGTGGCTGCGGGAGGACGGGAAGCGTACCTGTCGGCGGTGAGTGCGCAGGTGAGGATGGTGCGACCGGAGGTGTCGGAAGCGTTGATGTCGGCGCCGGCTTCGAGGGCGTCGCGAACGGCGGAGGCACTGCCCTCGGAGGCAGCCTGGAGGAGGGCGAAGTTTTCAAAGGAGCGGTGTGGGCGACTCATTGCGGGTCGTCAGTGTCTTTTTTTTTTTCGTGAGGAGGGCGGGAGGAAGAGGGGAGGAGGAGGAAGGAGGTAAGGCGGGTAGATATATATGTATATGTATATGTAGTCAATCTAAGAAGCGGGTTTGTGTCGAGACTTTCCATCTCGTCGGTATCAGAGACTCGGCTTGTGACCGCGCTTGTGACTCTGCCTCGAGGCCGGGTAACACAAAACTCACGCACACACCCCGACAACAACAATGAGGCTACCAGGGACGCGCCAATACCCAATATCACCTTTCCTTTTCTGTCTTAGCGCATTCCAGTTTAAGGTTATGCCCAGGTGTACATACTCAGGACGCTTATGTCTGATGTCCGTCCGATATTAAACCGCATCACGATATCAATCCATTGCAACGAAGATGACCCGTACGAAAACTCGGGGTCATTGATATGATATACCTCGAATACATTAACAGTAGCGCCGCCAATGCTCATAAAAATTTGCCGCTGCCTGCGCAATAGTACCACTGAGACGCTTCTAAATATACTGTGTGAACCGACCGCGTCCAGATTCCCCACCAAGCTTACAGAAATGCGTCTCGTGATAGCGCACCCTACGTTAAATTCCGGCAAACGTAAGCTCGACGTCGCACGCAGTATCAACGATGACCCAACTAACCTTGACCTGTTCAAAGTTGGCAGTGGCCCTGCCCAAATCCCACGCGTTATTTTGCAAACAATCCACCGCAAACTGCACGTTCAAGCCCGTTCGCTGGCACAGCTGCACTATCAGTCCTCGTTGAGGTTCCGCCTAGACCGGGCACAGCCCCGAAGAGAAGCGAAGTTAAGGTCAGAAGCGCCGTTCCTCTGGTCCAGAGTATGGGTCGACTTACAAAACCGGATAGAGCGTCTTGAATCGCTTGAGGCACTGACGAAACAGCTGTACTACTATGTTGCTGTTGTGCTGCCGGTTGAGATGGCAACGTATCCCCAGCTTGCACTTTCATCGGTCCTGGTCTCCAAGCCTCAGGACTCGAGTACGCTCGGACACACAATTCGTCCGAAAGTATCATCACGTCCCATCCATTCAACGTTGCCCTACCAAACACAGCAACAGAGAACCGTCAGTTTGGGTGTCGCGGAAAGTATATGAGACCAGACGAACCGAGAACCAGGCGGAGCTGGGGCGAGAATAAACGACCGGTCAAACGATCGGATTCCTTGGGAAGGTTCTAAAGGTACAAGAAGTCAGATATGGTCATGACATCACGATACCATGGCATTCCGCCGCGGATTAGGGCAAACACGGATATTCCCGTACAGTTGGCGCGGTTATCGCGGAATGACCACCCGAATAACGTACCTTCAGTGAATTGGCCATGCAGCGAAATAAATAGCTTCAGGTCTTCCCCTTGCCCAACAGGCCAAGCATCAATACAGAACTTCTCTGGCGAACCCGAAATCTCATGTTTCGTCTTCGGAAGGGCGGACATGGCACGAATAGCAGCTTCGCTTCCAAGATGAAGACTTGTGAACGTCTTTTCCGACCCACTCCCACCCCCTAGCCGATTCAAGTTCCTCGAACCTCCATTCAGCCAGACTGCCCAGTCCAACTTTCTTTGGTTCGGCAACTGGCTGTGCAGTCCTTGTACCCGAGCTCGAGCAGGAATAGCAGTATTCACGGAAAATGAAAACGTCGCAGACGGATGGTAGGCGTCCAGAAGCGCAGCTCGTTGATCGTCGAACAACGGGAAGAACCTGAAACCGTGGTAAATACAGAATTAGAAGACAACGGAAATTGCTCACCGTACGAGGAAATTGCTGATAATACTGTCTTCGACCCCGGTGATAAACGAGGCTTTCATTTCGTAAGGAAAGGTCGTCGCTGTCGGGCGCTTCTCTGTCACTGGACCCGATGAAGGCCCGGGCGCGTCAAACCCGATGGTTGCGATGGCTTCCTGGTCCAACATGACCAGAGACGGGAATCGACGACCCATATCACTGGGGATCCACTTCAGAACATCTTCTTTCACCACCATTACGGCTTACCTTTTGTACTTGTCACCCCTGCCATTCTTCACCTCGAGCTCTCTCAGCGGGTTGCCAATCAAGATCAACTCTCGCAGATGTTCGAGCTTGCTTTTTCGCCCAGAAAGGTAGTCAATGTCTCTCCAGACTTTGAGGTCGTTATTCAATAAAGAGAGGTTGACGAGCTTTGGCAAATAGTGCGCGAGGGTTGACAGTAACTGACCAGAAGAAATCTTGTTGTTCGCCAAAGAGATTGTTTGAACCTGGCCACCATCAATCAGTTCGTTGAACAACATCAGCAGAATGACACTCACAGGTGGCTTGAGATTCGAGGCAAGCTTGAAAATGACGGAAGCCTCCCTGGACGTCGAACCAGGTGCACCGGGGGGCAATAGCCCGTGTTTCGCAAGTTCCGGGTCGTCCAACATGGACTGTAGACGTCATCACCCTCAGATCCACGACTCGCCATATGACAACACTCGTGCCATACTCACCTCGAGATTGAGATACTGTGCGTCCGCATTCCACCTCTTGTACACGAAATGTCTCCATACGTCAATCGTCTTTACTCCCACTGTGGGTGGCCTTCCACCGTCCGACGCGGAGGTCGACGCGAGCGCGTTCCTGCGAAGTCGTCCCACCGTCGGGTTCCTCGAAGCGCCACGGATTGAGATACCGTCCATGGGTCCGCCGGCTGTCCGCGCAGCGAGCTTGAATGCCATCCACGTCCATAGCAGAAGCGAGTTCAAGGCGGCGGTGGGAGAGAACAGACAACAAAAGTGAGCGTGGTGTTTTCGATTTTAAAAAAATGCGAGGGGATAGGGATTACGAGAGTACGAATCAAGGAGGAGGTATGATGGAATGCGGGGGAAACCATCGATGCGAGTAGATAGGGTTATACGCAACAAAGTTAGAGCAGCCGGCAAATGAATGGGACAGGTGACGTTATGGAATGATTGGTGAATATGCAGAGCGAGACATCGAAAGAGTAAGGTCTTGTATTTACCATGGAAGTCTTTGATGGACCGGTCGAGTGGTCCTTGAAGGCATCAATCGGACGAGGGCGGTGAGAACGAAACTTGGAAACGCCTTTGCGTCCGCCGGGTCTGTCCGAGGATACATCCTTCATGCGTTCGTCCTTGTCAATGAGTCCAGCACTCCTGAGAGCGTTTGCGGCCAGTGTGCGGCCACTCGCCGCGGTCGTCGGGCTGGAGAACATGACTGCGGATACAAAGCGGGGTCGGAATGAATGAAAGTTGTGCGCGTCGACGACGACGACGATGATGATGGTACAAAGACAAGAAGGATGTCCGTTGGTCAAGCTTTCAAGTATGACTGTGTCAGCGTCTCTTGTTTTGGCAACGAGTGCCACACTGGTGTCTGTTGTTTGGCTCAGAGGCTCATGCCAAACAATTTCCTAATACGGATTTTACAAAAATTATAAAATCTGTGACCGATGTCACGCTTGTGCAACCCATATAATCGCAGAATAATGTAAATCGTATTAAAAAGTCCAATTATGAACCTCCATTGATACAAAGAAACTGCCGAACAATCCCACTGAATGACTTAGTTATCTCTCCGTCCATTCGGCTGGTACATGTACTGATGCGTCGTCACCCCGTGTCCGTGTGATCCAGACTTGTTTCCGGGTGCAGTCGACGGGTTGGGTCGCCGATAATATGCACTGGCACTCCCCGATAGTTCCTGTGGTTGCTGCGGGGTGGTGGTAGAGATCACGGGCGAGGTCGATGCCGCAACGGTGGGCATAGGGTATGGGAAAGCGCGCGACGGAGGTGGTTGATGAGTTTGCGCGTGACGAATGGCGGGCGACGGTTGGGTGGAGGGAACGGGTGTCGAAGGTGCTGGTGACGCGGAGGGTTGGTTTGGCGGAACGCTCTGCGGCGGTGGCGCAGGCGGGTGCGTGTTCTGCTGCACGGGTGCCGCGGACTGCGGTGGAGGTGGAGCCGGGGCAAGGGTTGGTGTTACCATCGGGTTCTCCGTGCCTGGTGTCGGTGCGCTCGCCGGCGGGCGGTCAGAAGATGCTTGACCCTCAGTATCACGCCGACGCTTTGTCCCCCTCGAAGACGACTCTTTCAGTCCAAGCGACGTCGCTTTGATGAGTATCTGGTGTCTATAAAGACCATCAGTCAAGGCATGACGTTCAAGGTGGAATGGTACCTTGTCCGAGAGTTACCCCACTTCTCGCATAATGCATCCCACGCGATCTCTCCGTTGGCATTCCGATGTTCTTCTGCCAGCTTTTTCAACTTTTCCGTTTCTTCATCCGACCAAGCGCCTTGGTTTCCGGCACTTCCGGGTATTGGACCGGCTGCACCATTCGAACTGGTAGAAGCGCTGGGTCCAGCTTGGGGCGCTGGAACAGGTGGGTAAAAGCTGCTATATCCACTGTAGCCATAATATGGAGCTGTCGGGTATGTGGGAGTACTATACATTCCGGGAACAAACTGCTGTGGTGCTGGGTGCTGATGCCCCATGGAGACGACGAACGATTGTGGGTTCGATATTACAGAGGTTGTTGATTGGGGAGTTGATGTAACTTTTCCATTTGTTGAGGGTGGGGGAGTTGGTTGCAATGGTGGTTGGGGAGGCTGAGGTGCCAGAGGGGTATACCCTGGTATAAACGGGTATGGTACGGGAGGAGGGTGTGCGGTCAGGCGCGCAGGTGAGGCAAGCTACATAGAAAACGTCATTGAGACGTAGATCACCCGACTCGAGAAGACGCTTACGAGAGTGTCGCATATTCGTTTTGCCTCGCCAAGCATAGTCAGGGGGTCAACTTTGACACCTGGTCCCATTTGATAACACTGAGCAATCACTAGTGAAGGGGTAGCTTTCTGGGCGCATATGAAACATTAGATCACTGGTGCGCGAAGCTTGACCCCCGAATTTAACTCACGATAAGCTCTTCGGCAGCCCCATAAAATTCGGCACATAAATTTAGAATGCGCCATTGAAACTCGTAATATTGCTGGTTGTGCGGGTGCACCTCCCCCGGAGCTGGGGGAGCAGAGTATTGGTAAAACCCGTGTGTCGTGTTAGGGGGCTTCGCAGCTGCGACATTCGCGGCTGATGTGTCTCTTTCGGCGCCGGAACTACGAATACGCCTGTTTTTCGAGCCGCGGGGACGACCGGGACGTCGCTTGCGCTCTACATCTTCAGATGTTGGCGGACGAGACGGTTGGGGCGGAATGGACTGTGAAGACTCGGCACGTTGTTTGCCCGTACCATTCAGATTGGGTGTCTGCTGAGGGGTACGGTTGGATGATCTGCAGGTTCGGCGAGCCACGACGAATCGTTGTTGTCCCAAATACGTATCAAGGTGAAATGAGAACACCTACTCGTTACCGTCATCGTCTTCCCTTTCGAGCTGTTCCTCGACTGCACCTTCGTCGTCCCCTTCTTCCTCTTCCTCATATTGAGGCTGTACTATCGGAGGGTTGAGGGCATGGGAGAGTGGTTGATAATGCTGAGGATTGTCCATGACGGTACAGAATCAGATATGTTCTTTTAGAATTTTCACTGGGTGTAATCGAATTTTTCAGGGAGGGTGTTTTTGTGTTTTTTTGTTGGGGTTTACGGCGGTCACATTAATGCGCAGTCGGAAAATAAATATTCACCTCCGTGATGTGTTTATGTAATTTACATAGGTTTCCACCGCGGACGTTGCTAGTTTGGCCAGCCAGTAGTCCTAGTATCTCCGAATCTCTCCAGTGCAAAAAAAAAAAAAGTAAGTACATAGCGTAGCGTGTAAACGCCACTAGTGACTGAGTGGCGTCGCAAGCCGATCGGCTGTTGGAGTCGCGACCGACGTTCGCTGACCGCGTGACGGCCCAGATTGAATCGGACTCGCCATGTTGTTGCGGTGCTTTTCTGTATGTCTTGTGCTGTCTGCGTGTCTTTTCGGAGTGGCCTCCCACGAAATCGTGGTATTACCAGTCCCATCGTCCCTCGACGCCACTCTGACCAGTGGAACGTTTCGTGGTGTCTCCAACTCGAACGGAACTGACGCTTGGCTGGGCATACCGTTTGCCCAACCCCCCGTCGGACCCCTCCGGTTCAAAGCGCCTCTCCCGATAACTCGGCCGTCACAGGGTATCCAAGATGCTTCGCGATTTGGGGATGCCTGTCCCCAACCGCCGTCGTCCATGCTAGGCGCGAACATGAGTGAAAATTGTCTGTTCTTGAATGTATGTTCCGTTCCTCTCGAGTGTCTTCTTGCAAAAGAGCTTATTCATCGATAGGTATGGCGACCGGCAGGATTTTCCGCGGAAGCTCAACTTCCCGTGATAGTTTGGTTCTATGTATGTCTATTCTTAAATTTGATGAATATTCCTTACGAGCTGGGAACAGGGAGGAGCGTATACCATCAAGTGAGTGTTTGTTTTGGTAAATCTTGGTTTACTGATCGGTTCTGCCAATAGTGCCGCTTCCAACCCCGCATATAATCCTGGCAGTAGGTTTTCTCTTGGATCACAGTGATGAGGGTTCATCGACCCACTATAGGGTTAATCAATCAGAGCGTAAAAATCGGCAAACCAATCATCTTTGTTTCTATGTGAGTCCATAATTAAAATTCATATTTCCATGCTTGTATGTATTTATCCGCAAAGGAATTATCGCATGAATACATTTGGTTTCGTAAGTGATCTACAGCGTCACCCCAGAGACAGCTGACACTCCTCGACAGTTGGCAAGTGCCAATGTTGCTCCCGAGGATCTCAATGCTGGACTTTTGGACCAAAAAGCAGCACTTGTATTCATACAAATCAATATTGCGCGCTTTGGTGGCGATCCGTCCAAGGTCACCATCTGGGGCCAGGTACTTGTGGTTTTCATTCCTGACTCCGAGTCCTCTCATGATGATGTCACCCAGTCTGCTGGCGCCGGTAGTGTTGAAGCGCATATACTGTATGGGACTGAACCTGGTCTGTTTCGTGCTGCAATCGCAGATTCATCCACTGGACCCTTGTGAGTCAATATTCATTTACAAGCGATCTACTCGACCGATCTCTTCGTCAGCAAGAACGCACCTTATCCCTGGCAATATGATAAGCTGGGATTGCCATATTCCCGTCTACTGGCCGCAACAGGCTGTACAGCGGGACCTGGTTCATTTTCGTGTTTACAACAAGTCCCATTCGAGGTATTTTGTTTTCCTGGTTCTTCGTCGAGCGACTACGACTTAGATGGGTACGGAAGACGCTCATGAACGTCAGCAATGCCATGATCGACGCCACCCTTAATCACCAGTTATGGGAACCTGCGATCGGCCCTGCTGGCAGCTTTGCCCCGGAACGTCCTTCACAGAGAATCCTCAGCGGCAACTATATCCATGTTCCCTATCTCGGGGGAACCAATGTACGTGTGTTGCCCTTCCCTCGGATATGTATGACAACCAACCATATCTCGTAGCTCAACGAAGGCACGCGCTACAGCCAAACACTTCACAACCTGAACTTGCCTCCCTCTCAACAAACCCACGCTTTCAACGCCTGGATGGCCAAACTGATCATCGACAACGTGACGCTAACGCCAGACGTCCTCGCGGGCATTGAGACGACTTATCCGGTGAACGACAGCACGTACGGCGGACAGTGGCACACTGGCGACATGCTCTACGACAGGGCGGCCGCGTGGTACACGGACGAGATGTTCCTGGCGCCGAGACGCTTCTTTTTCGAGCACGCCGCGTCGCTGCAACCCATGTGGGCCTATCACTTTACCGAGTTCATCCCTGGCACAGCGCCTGCGCTTGGTGGTGCGTGCGTCATGTACGTTGTCTACGCATGCGCATGGCTCAACGAAGATGATCACGTATAGTATACCACGCGTCCGAGCTCCCATTCATCTTTGGCCCGGTCCCTGATGCCGCAGAGACCGAGTTTGCGGATCGAATGACAGAGTATTGGATCAACTTTGTTCATGACATGAATCCCGGCCGTATGTCCACCTTTCGCGCTACATGGAACGTTGTTTCATACGACCCCTCTTCACTTCCCAGCCGACTGGCCCCAGTATAACGCGTCCTCGAGATACGTGATGCAGTTGATGCGCAACAACGTCACGCTCATCCCGGATGGTAAGCTTTTCGATTCAGTTTCGCTGCATTGCGCTTGGGAGACGATGATGAACTCATTTTGGTGTAGATTTCAACGTCGTCAGGACAGATTATCTCAATTCTCCAGCCGCCCTCGCCGCGTTCGAAAAATGATGACGATGGGTCCGTTTGTTCCGTTTTGTTTGCACAGGGGGCAGCTAAGCGATCTTGACCGCTTTTTGGTGAACTCGTCTTCTTTTCATGTCTTGTCTAGGTTCCCCTCTCGCATTCAACCTTGTATATATACCATAACGCAATGGATTCGTCGCGCCAAAGTCCTAGCCGTCGCATTTGAGATGGGCTCGCTTTCAGATAACGGGCTGGAAACTACGTACCTGATGATCGGACTCCCGTCGTCACGGTCAGTTCAACAAAGTCCGAGTGCGGTCCACGGTCCGAAGGTTTTCCCGAATTCGTTCTGAGAATTTCGCATCGCTCCCACGGACACACCTACAATCCCAAACGAGACAGACACGCTTGCGTTCATGTTTGAAAATCCTGGGTCCCGCCCTGCCGCTAGCTAATGATCTCAGCAGAAACGATTATGTGCCTTTATCCGATTGCTCTTGCTTTCGCTAGTGGTATGCCGAGGGTCCCACCGCCTAGACAGGGTAAGTTGTTCATCCGATTCTTGCTGCACCCGTGTGCAAGGACTCATGTGACCCTCGGTTGTGCAAGGTTTCGTCCTTCTCTCGAGTACCATGGGCTCTCGCCCACTATTTTCGGATGGACAATGAGAACAAATGTTACGAAAGCCCGTCGTTTGATTCGTACAAAATACGGTTTGTCGCCCTCGCTCTCTAACTTGCCCACATACCCTCGAATCCGAACTGCGTCGACATGGACAAGACAGGGCATTCTCGTCTACAAGGCACTGCCCTCGTTGCTGCGATCACCTCCGTCTGCAGCTTCGGGTTCTGGCTTTTTGGCTATGATCAAGGCGTCATGTCCGGCGTCGTCATTTCTCAGCCATGGCTCAAACAGATGGGCTATCCGAGTACTGTCTTGATTGGAACGATTACCTCGCTCTATGACATTGGTGCCGCAGTGGGTGCCATCGCAGCTGCAAGCAGTTCTGAGCGTCTGGGTCGGAAACAAACGCTTATTCTTGGGGCAATCATTCTCATTATCGGTTCGGTCCTCATGGGCTCGGCATTCGAACGGATTCAGTTCATGGTGGCGCGTGTAGTCACTGGCATCGGTAGGTTGTCTGTTTCCGTTGCGAAAGTCGATCCAACGTCTTTTCTTCAGGGATCGGTTACATTACGTCGGGTACGTCCCAACACGACATTTGCGTCTAGCGACTCACCGTATATCTGCCCTCTTAGTGACGCCTGTCTATCAGAGTGAGATAACGTTGCCGGAGCACCGTGGTTGGCTGGTTTGCTGCCAGCTGACGAGTCTGCTCGGCGGGCTCGCGCTTGCGTATTGGGTGAACTACGGGTTCTACTTTCACAGCAGTTCGGCACAGTGGCGTTTCCCGCTGCTTTTCCAGTGCATTTTTGCCATCTATGTCATCGCCGTCACGCTCTGGCTTCCCGAGACACCGCGCTGGCTCATGCGGCATGATCCTACGCCCGATCGAGGGACCACCGTCCTTGCCAAGTTGCGAGGCGTATCCCCTGATCACCCCGTGGTTCAGCGCGAGCGGGCGGATATCCTGGAAGCGGTTTCCCTCGGGGGAAAGGAGGAGGGCTCTTGGTCGGACCTCTTCAAAGACCACGGCATTCGCGGGAACAAGCGCTTCTATCTCGCGCTCGGCATCCAGTTTATGCAGCAAATGACAGGTGCGTCTGCCACGCTATGCCGCAAGCCGAAGGTATTCGACGTGACGTGTATTCTGTTACATAGGCATCAACATCGTCACGTACTATGCGCCTACGTTGTTCCAACAGAGTCTAGGCATGACACAAGAACAAGCGCTCTTCATCGGCTGTTTCCTCCAAGTGTGGTATATCTTCGCTTCGTTTGTCACGGTACGTCTTCCAGCGACGACGTTCGTCTTGACAAGCCAATCACAGCGTGCACTTTGTAGTGGTACACCATCGATCGCGTCGGACGTCGCAAACTCTGGATCTCCATGGCATACGGACTGTGCCTCGTCCTCGTTCTGGAGGCTATCTGTGTTCGGCTGAACACCCCTTCGGCAAGCATCGGTGCCGTCTTTTTGATCTTTGTATACGAAGCGTGCTTTACGTGGGGTCCGTCGTTCACCCTGTTTTTTTTTTAGCCACATGTCTGACGTGTTCACCCATAGGTTGGATGGCGACCGTCTGGGTATATCCCCCAGAGATCCTACCTCTCAACCTTCGCGCCAAAGGTTCCGCACTCGCGGCCGGCGCTGATTTCCTCGGCAACTTTGTGGTGCGTCCCCGTTCCACGTGCTTCCGAGTCGTTCCGCGGCGATGCATGTCGAGTGACTGACGATGCGCGCACGCGCGCAACCGATGTCCGGACACAGGTCGTCCAAATCACGCCGCCCGCGATACGCAACATCGGCTACAAGACGTACCTCATCTTCGCCGTGTTCAATTTCGTCAATGCGTACATCGTGTGGGCGTTTTATCCCGAGACGGCAGGGCTGACGCTCGAGTCGGTGGACGACATCTTTCGTCGGGATCGCGCAGAGGGCCCTGCGAGTGGTGGTTCGCGCAAGTTTGGGTTGCAATGGTCGATCGTCGGCAGGGCGGCAGCGGCTGTGGACAAGGTCAAGAGGGACCGTGCTGCTGGTGTTGACAGTGCGGTTCAGTCTGAGTCGGACGTGGTCAAGGAAAAAGAATCTGTGGACGGGGGAAAGAGTTGACAAGTTTCAAACAAGTGTCATTGAACATCTGTAATCTGAAATACCAAGACCCTCCAGGAGACCCTGGACCCGATGCAACTTGGGATTTCCCAGGTCGCACACACACCCCAACATGTGCATCAGAAACAAGGCAAGATCAAAGAGTATCTCTCTCAAGGCTATCATCGCGTGCCATGTCAGCATCACTCTCGACCCGACAATGGCAACAGTTACTTCAAGCTTCGCGTATCTTGATGTTAAAGCAATCTCCAGGCTCCGACTCGTCGCTGATGGTGTGTTGTTTCATCCCGAGCATTATAGTGACTGTTCAGAAACCAACCTCATGTCTGGTCAAACGTGATTTAGTCTGCAAAGGGCCTGAAATTTTGGTGCGCGAGAAAATCTCGAGGATCGGCAGGACGCCCGCCTTTTCAGGCCCTGGCGTCACGATTTACAGACGCCTGGTCAGCCACAGGAGGGTCGACATATCCTACACGAAGGTTAGTGGTGGCCGAGCCCAACGTTCCGACACACTTACGGCGAGTCCCAAATATCATCATCATCGCTGCGTCGGCACGTTCCTTTGGGTCCAGAAACGGATCCCTTGCCTTGGCCGAGACCAGTTGAAATTCCGAGTCAGTTAGACCATCATCTCCAACAGCTTCGGGGGAGCCCACTACATCGACAATGGCGTTTGCCTCATCTGATGCCGAAATGTCTGGATGACCAGATTGTGATGACGTGATGACGGGCGCCAACTGCGAAGCGCCCGAAGATTCAGGTTCCCCCAGTACTTCACGAAAGCCCGGAGGGACATAAAATATTGCGGTGACCAGCTGAGACATCTGGTCTGCAAACCAGCGTACACGGGGACTAGCCAATGAACCATGGACTCGGATGAATTGGTCCAATTTGTTATGTGCGTTGATGACCATGGCAAGCGAGGAAAGTGAAGGGACATAGAGGGTCGAGCGAATGTTGTCGACAACAAAGGGGGGAATAGGATCACGAGGAGGAGCTTGTGAACGGAGATGATCATCGTAAGCAATCCAAGAAGTCTATGACATCTGAGACGTGGGTGAGGGTTGACCCTGCACACAAAGCGTCCGGTCGAGTGCAACGAAAAGCGGTTGACCATCCGGAAGAAATGCGGCAGGATGGAGGACGACAATCTCCCATCGCGGCTTAATAAAAGGTGGCTGGGAGACCTATAGTCAAGTCGTCAATATGTAAGGTCCACCAATGACAGTGCCAGACACACATCTAACGGCCTCGGGTACCGACGGCCAGGCATAATTTTTGCCCAAGTGTTATTACCCTCGGTTAAAGCCTCCAGCATCGTGGTAGCATCATCTGCTGATGGCACAATGCAAAATGTCTCAGTGGACATGGAGGCTGGCCTCCACTGAAATATAGAAATGTCAATTAATTCGTAGACGTCTGGAAACGCTGGCCCACTCACAAAGAATGGCATTGAGAACGTCATCCAGTATAAACTTAAATGAGGTCAGGACGTTATAGATCTTCTGTTGAGTAAGGAGATTTTCCTGGAGATGCATTAGATGTCGATACATCTCGAACCAGAACGCTCACCACTCCTAACTTTCTCTCTCGATTTGAACGAACGGCATTCAATATATGTGCTGCTTGCAAATCAGCCGAGGCAGAGCCTGTAAAAAAAGATCTTTGATCACAGGCAAGGAGTCTGTATCGAAGATCCTTGTCTGCTCGAGCTTCAATGGCCCGCTCGCTGTCTATGGAGGTTTCAGATGGTGTGGCGAGGGCGCGTTGCAAGGCCTCTGTTCCACAGATGATGTGAGGATTTGGAGGTAACTTTTTGACGGGAGGAATGAAAACTCTCATTTGGTTGGACTCCTCGTGGAATGTGACACGCGACATGTTGTGGCTTCAAGATAAGATAGTTTACATCGCACTCTTGGGTTGTAAACTGCATCCAGGATGGAGCGTAGCGCAGACATTCCAAACGAACTAGTATATAAGAAAGAACACGATAAATACTAGTCTACACCCGCCTTACTGCGTCACGCGCAAGGACTCCATCCCAAAGTCACCTCCACTCCCTCGATCCAGGTCATTGAAAGGATCTCTCATGCTTCCCGTCTTGGCACGCCAAAGTTGCGTATATAGCGCTTTGACTTTTTGAAGTTCAGCATCGACGGCGGCCGTTTTGCCCGCCAACGATACAAAGATGGCGTTTTGGGTTTGCAAGGTGGACGAAATCACTAGAAAATCCAGGTCGAGTAGGATGAACGACGGAAGACACGGCTGGATTCACCTTGGGGGGTAGCTTGGGATTGTACAGCGAACGAAGACAATTTGCGTTCGATTTGCTTTGGCTTGGTTAGCGAAAGAACACGGTCAAATGGAAAGGAAATGCCTACTTCGATGGTGTTCTTGTACCATTGCAACCGCTCTTGCATCTGTTTTGTCACGCGTGTAAAGATACTATGCGGCCATCATCAACTCAGACAACCCTTGAAGCAGGAAAAAGACACACACTCGAGTGGGAATGATGCGTGATTTTTGAGGTAAATCCCGTGTTGCTGGGGATTCTTGAATCCGTCAACGATACGCGTCGCAATGATGGTATCTTGAACAGCTTGGTCTGTCTTCTCCTTGAGATCTTTCGTGCAGAGTACGTCGGACTGGATGGTCGCAGCCACTCCCAGTAATTCCTAAGAAGTGAAACAATCAAGATCCATGCGGGAACAGTGACCAGGTATGACTCCCCACCTTGTGCACTTCACGCATGAGATCTTGCCCCTTGGTGGGTTCTAGACCAAGCTTTCGTTGCTTCAGGTCATTGCTTATCTGTACGCGACCCTGTATATGGGCACTTGAAAGAATGAGGGAGGAAACGCGTTGCCACAGTATGATCCACCACTCACTCCAAGCTCTCAAATTTCTTTTTGATCTCATCTGGCAAGTCGTTAAATTTCGTAGCTTTGGAAAATAGAACAGGCCCGGTGGGTTGAGCCGGCGAAATGCTAAGAAGAAGCAAGTTAATCATTGTCACCACGGCATTAACGTTGCGAACCTCATGTTACTGTGCACGTGTGTCAGTCACAGATCCATGGAGACATGGGTTCACTCACGATGGCTGTCTTTGGGCACCAAACAAATTGCCAGTTGTGCCAGTGCCGAAACCGGTCGCAGGCGTCGTGGTACTCCCAAACAAACCAGTACCAGTCGTGGGCTGTGTTTGAGTTGCAGAACCGAAAAGACCAGTCGTTTGCGTTTGCTGGGTAGTGCCACCAAACAACGACGTCCCAAGCGTGTTTTGGGGTTGTGGTGCTGTCCCTGCGGGCTGACCGAACAGAGAAGTTGAAGCCTGTTGTTGTTGTTGTGTTCCAGTGGCGGGTTGTCCAAACAACGACGTGGTTGACGTTTGCGTCCCAGTCCGCTGGGTCGCGTTGCCGAACAAGGATGTACTCTGGGATTGTTGTTGAGATCCCCCAGCGGGTTGACCGAACAGCGAAGTGGAAGGCTGCTGCTGTTGGGTGCCAGTCGAGGGCTGGCCAAACAAAGACGTAGCGGGTTTTTGCGGTTGCTGAGTAGTACCTGCTGGCTGTCCAAAGATAGACGTGCCGGTCGTTTGTTGGGTGCCACTTGTGGCAGGTTGTCCAAAGATCGATGTGGTGGACTGCTGCTGTTGTGTGCCAGCAGCAGGTTGACCAAAAATTGACGTTGGCGCTGGCGGTTGCG
Organism: Boletus tylopilopsis; assembly: GCA_038093875.1. NCBI lineage: Eukaryota > Fungi > Basidiomycota > Agaricomycetes > Boletales > Boletaceae > Boletus > Boletus tylopilopsis. The sequence continues at coordinate 6,224 of JBBPTB010000321.1, read as the reverse complement.
GTTGCTGCTGAGTGTTTGTAGCAGGTTGACCAAAAATCGACGGAGTTGAAGTTGGTTGTTGCTGCTGACTCCCGGCAGCGGGTTGACCAAAGATTGACGGAGTGGTCGATACTGGTTGCTGCTGCTGAGTTCCAGTGGTAGGTTGACCGAAAATTGGTGGTGCTGCAGGATGAGTCCCAGCCGTGGATTGACCAAAGATCGAAGGCTGTTGTTGTTGCTGAGTGGTACCGCTAGCAGGCTGTCCAAAAATGGGCGTTGACGTTGGTGCAGGTTGCTGCTGCTGAGCGGTCCCAGTTCCGGAAGGTTGTCCGAATATCGAGGACCCGGTTGTCTGCTGGGTACCACTCGCAGGTTGACCAAACAAGGTCGTTGATGAAGCCTGTTGCTGTTGAGTGCCAGCTTGTGTCTGCCCGAATAGCTGCTGTTGTGTCGTCTGGGGTTGTGTTGACGGCGTGGTACTAGTCCCCGGTTGGGTCGTACCAAACATTGACCCTGAGGTCCTGTTCTGGCTCAACAAAGGCGTCGTCGTTGACGACCCGAACCTAAACGCAGATCAGCACGTTGAACAATAACATTACCCGACGCCCAGACTCACCCACTAAACGACATTGTGGTCTCTGATCAAGAAGGAAACCACGTGACGTGTTCGTGCTAAATAGTAAAAATAACCCCTGTCTATATGTCCACAGGCTTGTCGGTTTGTCTCATGGGTTCACATTTCTTTCTCAGCCACCATCCACTGTTGAACTACAACGATGGATCCAGAATTACCTGGTTATGCAGAGATCCACGGGTCCAACGTTGTTCCAGAATCGAGCAGCAACGCCGCTCAAACACGTTCAGAACAATCCATTTCCCTGGAAGATTCAAAGGGCTTCAAATGGCTGACGCTCACAGTGAAAAGCCGTGCACTCACGCCCGGTTCTCTTCCAATGTTCTATGAGGGCGACATCATTTCCGGTCGCGTCGACTTCGACGTGCTCAAGTCCGAGTCCATCAAAAGCATCTCAGTCAAAGTATGTCTCTTGTCATCTCACGCAGATCTCTCCTCACTAGAGCATCAGATCACAGCAGGGACAACTTTAGTTGGCCAGGAGGAGCAACTTTTCATCAATGAAGAGACAGAACTTTGGACTCCTTCCATGTCCCTGCCCGACGGCTCGAAGGTGACCAAGTTCGCCAAGGGAAAATACACCTGGCCATTCTCCCTCACGCTCCCCACATATGTCGAATTACAGGATCAAAAGATCAAGAAGAACTTTCCTCTTCCCACCTCGTTCTCCGAGAGAGGGGGAACAGCATATCTCGATTATAAACTCTTCGTGATCGTCAAGCGCGGGCTGCTCAAGGTCGACAAATCGTACGAGTGTTTTTCTCGTGTCTGCCATCAGATCTCCTTTGAACAAGGCATAGTCTGGTAACCACCTTTGCCTATTTTCCCGTGACGCGACCCGAGCTACCGTCGCCCATGCTTCAGAAAGCATACAAGGAGAACCTCCCACTTGTTGGACCCGAAGGTACCGTGTGTACGAGCCAACACGAGTCATGATCGTCTCCATTTCTATACAGGTGACCCCGATGGTTGGCATACCCTCTCTCCCTTAACAATCCAAGGCAAATTGTTCGGTTCGCACACTGTCGAAGTGATGTTCACTGTAAGTGGTCCCCACTTTGTTCGGAAAATCTGCAAATCCAAATTTCCTTGACAGTTGTCGTTCGCCAAACCTGTGAGACGAATGTTTCTTGTCTCACACGATCCGAACTGACTGAGGCCCTCGCAAGCTAACTTATGGACGAGGATCAGCCATGCCTCTTTGGCTGACCCTCACAGGGGATGACGAACACGCCCTCGACCTCCTCTCCAGCCCCAAATCCATCAGACTTCTCCTTGTTCGTTCGTTGGCTACAGGCGCCAATGCTACAAGCGACACCGATCACCGGACAGACAATTGTTTTTTCGAGAACGTCGCACGCGCCGTGTTCTGGGCCCCTGACGACTACAGGGCCGAAGGTCGACGAACTCTGCAAGGCGAAGTCGAGATCAAGCCGAGTCTCAAACCGAGTACCGTGTTCCCCAGGTTTACCATCAACGTGCGTCCGAAACCATTCGAGTGTTCACGAAATGTGGGTTAACTTCGGACATGCTGCGCAGTACCGGTTGACTCTCCATCCGTTCGACGTGGCTGGTTTCGTTGCTACCGCACCCAAGACCACCCCTCTGCTCAGCCAGAAAGTGACCATTTCCAACTTCTCCGCGTCAGGTGTTCCAATACGCCCGCGAGCACCGCCAGAGTACGTCAGGGAGCAGGCTGCAGATTACAACAAATCGTTTGGCCTTCTGGAGAATGGGAACCAGCGATTCTATCATCACGGAGGAGCAGGAGGATATTGACAATCTAAACTCTGTCCTCTTTTTATTTATGTGGTACAAGAATCTGTCAAGCAGTGGGATTTACGGGACATTTTGATCAAACTAAAAAGCAGGTCCGAGCGGGTTTACATTGGGACGACGATCCAACACTCAGTGGCACCGCGCATCCGTTCCTGGCGAAAGAAGTCAGTCCGAACGTTACTCAAATATTTCAACGACATTCCCAAGTACAAATTGACGTTCTCACCATGTGGACAACAATGTCGACCGATCGTTGCGAAAACAAACGCAAAGAATGTTTCCTCATTTAGACGCGAACTATGGACCACCTTAAGGTTTCAGGAATGGTTATTATTAGCCACGCTTCAATCATAATTGTTCCTTCGACGAAGATACATTGGCTATTAGGCCCCGGATAGGTATGTAAATCTATACACAGTATCCCTAACTCGTACCCCTTTCCTAAGTGACCTGCTCCGAGATCCAACTCAATGTTCGGCGGGAGTTTGGCGGGAGCAGATTTAATATGTCAGTGCCCATGATCTTTATTTATGTGTCAATGGTAAGCTTGTTTAGGTTCTTTCTCTCAACAACCCAGTCAGACGATGCAAACGTGCAAGAGAAAGCTAGCCCAAACATTGACCAACGTCACGCGTTGATGCAATGTAAAAAAAGTATCTCCCCTTCTCACATGTAATAATTTTAACTAGGGCAGTGCGTACCCTCCGAAGGGTATTTAAGAAGAGTAGTTTGGCTGCTAGTATGTTTGCTGCGGAACGCAGCTCTTTCTCAGCAACCCTAACCTACAGCGATGCATCCAGAGTTACCTGGGTATGCAGAGGCCACCATATCTGCTCCGCTAGAATCGAATAGCAACGGCGCTCAGACGCGCTCAGAGCATTCCACGTCCCTATATGATTCAAACGGTTTCACGTGGCTGACGCTCACAGTGAAAAGCCGTGCGGCCAGACCAACTTCCGTCCCTATCTTCTACGAGGGGGACGTCGTTTCTGGCCACGTCGACTTTGATGTTCTTCAGCCCAAGTCCATCAAAGGCATCTCGATCAAAGTCTGTGTTGTCGTTCTCACACCGCTCTCTTCTCATCAATGTGTCTTGTAGTTCACAGCAGGGACGACCTTCATTGGCCAAGTGGAACAACTGTTCCTCGATGAAGAGACAGACTTGTGGACGCCCTCCGTGTCGTCGTCTGACGGCTCGACAGTGACCAAGTTTGCCAAGGGAAAATATACTTGGCCATTCTCCTTCCCGCTTCCCAAATACGTCGAAGTACAGGATCAAGAGACCAAGAAGAACTTTCCTCTTCCCACCTCGTCGTCAGAGAGAGGTGGATCAGCATATCTCGATTATAAACTCACCGTGACCGTCAAACGTGGGTTACTACAGCTCGACAAAACGTAAGTGCGGTGCATCTCGTGTCTCTACTCATATATTGAACAAGGCATAGTTTGATGACTACGTTTGCCTATTTTCCCGTGACACGGCCAGGGCTGTCATCACCCATGCTTCAGAAGGCATATAAGGAGTGCCTTCCTCTCGTTGGACCCGAAGATACCGTGTTTGGGTTAAGTAGATATCCATTTTCATTTTTGAGTAGGTGATCCCGATGGTTGGCACACCCTCCCTCCCTTGTCAATTCAAGGCAAAGCCTTCGGCTCACACACAGTCGAAGCGACAGTCACTGTAAGCGATCGTTTCTTTCGGTAAACTAGCAGACTCAGTCTTACCTTTACAGCTGTCGCTCGCAAAACCTGTAAGGACAACCTTGTTTCATATGATCTAGACTGACCATCTTGCAAGCTGACTTATGGTCGGGGATCTGCCATGCCACTTTGGCTGGCTTCATGGGAAGTGACGAACAAGCCCTCGACCTCCTCTCAAACCCGAAAGCGATCAAACTTGACCTTGTTCGTTCGTTGGCTACCGGATCCCATGCCATGAACGAAACCGAGCTCCGGACAGACAACTGTTTCATTGAGACCATTGCACGCGCCGTACTTTGGTCCCCAGAGGACTACAGGACAGAAGGACGGCGCACCTTGCAGGGCGAAGTCCATCTCAAACCGAGTCTCAAACCGAGTACCCTGTTCCCCAGGTTTACCATCAGCGTGCGTTCCAGATCATGACAGAGTCCAGAGCAGACATATTCAATGTATTGACCCGTAGTACCACTTGGCTCTCCAGTCGTTCGATGTGGCTGGTTTCGTTTCTACCGCACCCAAGAATACCCCTCTGCTCAGCCAGAAAGTTACTATTGCGAACTTTCCTGCGCTGGGTAGTCCAATATGCCCGCGAGCGCCGCCAGAGTACCTCGAGTCTGAGCCGAGTGTAGATTACGAAAAATCCTATGCCCTTCTGAAAAACCGGAAGATCCGATTCTACCATAACGGAGGACGCTCCACTTGATGAAGTCAAATGCAACGCTCGGACTTACAAAGGGTACCAAGGTTTGCAAGTTTCACTCGACTAGATGGAATGTTGTCCCCCTGTATTGTCTATTCTTATGAAGATGATTGTTTCGACTGTATCGTCCCCTTTTCACTCGTACTTCGTGTACCCATGCCTTCCAACAACTCTTGGTCCGTTTCAGAGAGGTGTCCTGTGATGGACTTCGGCCAACGATGCGTCACAAAGATAAACGTCCAGTCTGTATCTGTACGACCTCCATCAGCATGCTGCCTTCTACTTTGAACTTCTTCTGTGGACCAAACGACTCTGGGCCCCTGAGAGACAGTGTCTCTGGTCCCGAGATGACCGGCGCTACCGTAAGCGCCAAGTCTGGAACAAAGGAAGAGGTAGCGCATGAAGTGTGCGGTTGGACCCCGACGTCTCCGTGCCGCCTCACGCCAATCCGGATTGCCTTGTGATGGAATGACATGAGGCGCTTCCCGACCAGGCGCTTTTGTTTTTTTCTTGTCAAGACTAGACACCTGTACCGACTTTTATGTCAATGGGACTGCAAACGACGCACCGCTGTCCACCAGTGGCAACGAGATGGTCTTCATCACCCGAGTCAGTATGGTAGCTAGCGCCGTCGTCCGGACCAAATCCATTCGGAAACACGATGCCCCGTCCTTCATCGTCCGAGTCTTCAAAAAAAAAAGTTCTGGGTGAACTGCGAGCGGGCTACCTGCAGCAGAACTGCCTGCGTTGGCTAGATGGCGTGGCAGAGCTGGGAATTACGAGGGCCGAGAAAAACGGGCGTTGGTCGACGTCGCGGACCGTTTGTGTGGCAGTGCCATCTACATCTTTGCTTTGTCACTGAGTGACCACGACCCACGCGTTGCGTCAAGCCTACTAGCCAGTGCATATGCCATCCCGATATTCGTCCGCAGAACGTATATGCCAATCCCGTATCACTGCACATGATGCTTCCTGGGTGACAAGAATGGTGTGACAGGTACAAACTGGCACCTTACGAGGACAGTCGTTGCTGGCGGTGGTGTTCGAACTTTCTCACGGCTATACACCACGGAACTCGCGAACACCGGCGTGTATATTTTTGCCAACTTGAAGGGACGAGCATGCCACACTGTAAGTAGGATGTCCGTCTTGAATGTACAAATAATTCAAGTACAGAGCCTGCACGACGGCCCTTTGACCATGGTCGCTTGTCACGGCTCGCGATGGGCGCCCTCCAACGACATTTTCTGTTTTCGTGCCTCGGATCAGCGAGACGACCTCGCAGAAATATTTGGCGTTCAACGCGGTACTCAGTGCAATGGTGGTAGATATTCTGTGCGAGGGAAGTTTTTGCGCAGAGCCCAAAGTCGTGATTGCTCTATGACGGTTTGTCCGCTCATGGATTTGTGTTGCGATGCCGACTCCAGTATG
>JBBPTB010000320.1:7422-24611 GCA_038093875.1 Boletus tylopilopsis | reverse complement strand
GTCAAGCCTTGGTCTGGAACGAACCAAGGGAGAGTTCCGTCGAGAGGGAGAAGTCACAACGCAGTGTATTGCGTAGAACTAACTTAGGGAGTCCTACTACTGCGACAGAGGATTTATATACTACATGAGACGGTGCACGGACCGTCAGGAAAACTAGGGCATCGCTAGCGACAGTGAGAAGATCTAAGCATTAACGGAGTCCCACTGTCAGGAAGAGCGGAATAGACAAGGCAGTGGGACGACGGGTGAAACGTGGAGCTCCGCTGTCAGGAAGAGCGGAACAAACCGGGACAGCGGAGGGACAAGGGAACTATTACCAGGGTGACCCTACGAGCCCGAAGTGGCTCGTGGTCGTACAAGCTTGAATGGTTATGACTAATGGGGAAACATTGGATGGGGTCGGATATCCCATCGTGAGGAGAGAACGAGTCCGATGACAAGAAGAAAAAGAATCCAGTATCCGGTAGTCCGTAACACAGAAGGTAAAGGATCAGTGGAGCAATGAAAGGAACAGACTACCAAGGTGACCATACATGTCGGATCACAACATGCAGCAATACAGCATCATGCTTGGGAAGTATTGGAATAACATTGGATGGGACCAGATGTCCCATTGTGTGGAGAGGATAAGTCTGAATGAAGAAAGAAAGAAAATAATCAGTACCAGAAACCATAACATAACCTAAGCACTACACTGTAATGGAAGGTTGGTTGTTTCACCCATTGGATATCACAACCCTGAAGGTTCAGAGTTCACAATAGGGATACATAACATCCAATCTTAACATATAGGTTCAATATTACTTATAGTATTCAAGTAACAACATTCACATGCTTCAATGATAACATATACAACAGCCATAACTAAGCCATTTTGTGTAATACATACATATAATAATGAAAGGATTCACCAAGTACTTGTATTTCCAATATAGTCCCTAAAGAGTGTGGACCAGTGAGATACATTTTTCGGAAGTGTGGTTGACCAAATGTGATATACAGAAAGGTACCAGAGGGTTGAAGAACTCTGCAAAGGAATGGATTGAACCTTCTGACAACATACATACACACCACACATATGTAGCATACCTTAGCACTTCAGATACTTCTGCTGTACAGTCCCTGATCACATCTTCTGGAGGATCCTATCTATGTATAAGTGGATAGGATGGTCAAAGAACACTAGATATGTACAGACCCAAGCTGAGGTGGATGATGTCATTAATGCATCCATGGTTCCTTTCCAAGGAATATATTGAGCTGGAAATCCATGCACTGATCACCACCCACCTTTATCAATCACAACGTCAAAAGAAGCATCTTCAAACAATAAAGAGCGGACATCCATCTCGTGCCCTTAAACAAAGTCAAGAGAGCATCTGCAAATGAGCAGGTGGTACCCACATTCCATCTCTGGTCGCAACACGGCATGACGTGCACGCATCTGTTCAATCACAACCACCGAGTACTGGAAACAGGTGAGCCCTGAAGTATTCATTGACGCCCAAGGGACAAACATCAATGTTGACAATGTTCTTGTAGCCATCCTCCCACATCTCAAAGCCAGTGTCAATGCATGTTTGCAAGGGCTGATTGGCTTACATCTTCGGAAAACCTGGAGTTGCCGCACCCGAGCACCAAAATCCTAGCCGCCTTATTAGGTATCACGAGACGGATATCCGTAGCGAGATCGGCATAAGACTTGAACCAGTCAAAGGAGGTGTCTGGGTCTTCTCTATCGCCCATAGTAGTTAGATGAGATGATGATTTGTTGGTAGACTTGCGTGCTATGGACACTCACTGTGAGTACCTTGAATTCCTAATCGGAAAGATTATCAAGTGGTAGTAGCTGCATTGTTTTCCGTTGGCTCACCAGTACTCTTTAGTCCCATATTCCTCGTTCTTCTTGGGGAGCGGCATAGGGATGTTGAATGAGTTGTTGACAAGCGATGAGTCGCACGGAATTGGCAGGGGACTTTCACTGACAAATGTAATTTGATCGCACGCCCGTGTTCGACCGTGTTCTCCGCTGCACAACGTTCACAAGTTCCTCCCATTTCCTTTGCCAGAATCTGTAAGCCTACTTGAACATTCGGTATATCATGGCAAGCTCATTCGAACTTATCGTGCGATACTCCAGCGCTGACATGCCAGTCCCACAGTCTGCCATTCCAGCTTATGCAGTCGGCGCCTTGTGCATCACTGGTGGGCTCACGGGCTATCTTAGGACACGTTCTATCCCCTCTCTCGTAGCTGGTATTGGGTACGTTGATGCCCTTGTGTAATCTCCACATTGCCCGTTCACCACGTCCCACCGTCTAGTGTTGGTGCACTCTATATCTGGAGTGCAGAGCAAATCAAAAGGGGTGCACCAAACGGAATTGAAGGCGCTCTTGGTAAGGCTCTTTACCGTTATCGTGACCGCTTCAATGTTTCACCACCTGCGTTGTTGAATAGGCGCTTCTGCCCTTTTGTTGATATCCTCACTCCCCCGCGTCACCAAGGGGCCTGTTCCCATCGTTCTGGCTCTGACCAGTGCGGGTGCGGGTGCCTATTATGGGAAAACCCTGTATGAGCTGCGAAACCACGTACACGCTCATACTTGAATGGGTTCCCCACAAAGTGACAGTTTCCGGTTTCACACAATCAAGGGTCCCATCGTGTTGTGTTGTATTCTCATCGCATCGTCCCTGTCACTCCGCGTATCACTGCTCACCGTATGACCTTATTTAAAGAATGTCAAAGTGATTGTCATCATCACCCCGGCGGGAGTGCTCTTTCCGCCTAATGTAATGTTGTACATTTCCGACAACTGCAGTCCGTTTCCGTCGTGTCTCCGAACATGACCGGGTGGTTACGGGTCCAAGGTAACCGAGGAATTGACTCAACCTCCATCAAGGATTCAGCCACTGTAGCAGTCAATCAAGAAACGGGAGCCGTGCGTTCAATGGCAGAGTTGCGGAACGAGGACTTGTCTTGCATCGAGTCTGCAATGAATACAACAAGTTAACCAGACAGATGTATCGGTGCCGAATAGAGGGAAAAGTACCGTTGTTGGATTTGTACTCCATTATGGTAGACGGGGGCAAATTGAGGACCAGACGTATGGTATCCCTAGGCGATGGCCATGAGACCACTCTGAGAGCAAGTGATAGTGTTGTACCCACCTGATTTTTTCACGTACTTTCATATCCGCCTCGACGCGGTTCCAGACAGCGACGATATCCTCACTCTGCCGGACGCTGATCGTGCATCCACAGATCTCTGGCCACCCCTCGCCATCCTCGTCCTCATTGACGTTCCCATCACCGTCCACCTTGAGGCGACCCCTACCGCATTCGTCAAACATATCACCCACGACGCCGCAAACAAGATCCTCCCATACACGATCCGCAACACCTTTTCTTAGCCTGATGATCCATTTTCCACCGGAACGGTTAAGCGGATCTTCCCATACAGGACGACGCACGCCGGCATGAAACAAAAGGTAGTCGGTTGTGGGTATAAGGGAAGATGGCGGAGAAAGGTGAGTGTGCAAGGACCAAAAGGATTCGACCTGAAAGGGTTGAGGGAGATGAAAGTAGAGAAAGAGGGCGGGAGACTGACAGAGGAAAAGGATGCGACTTTTTTGATGCCCTCCTCGTAATTGGTGATTTTATTTCCTGGGGCACGTTGCTGGCGGAACCAGAAGACCCAACTAGATATGGGTGTGAGCATGGATAAGGGAGGCAGACGTGAACACGAACATACGTGTTCCGAAGAGGGTGTACGGTGCCCGATGAGGGGGACGAGCCCGCTGTCCTTGTGAGAGCAGGCTCGGGATCACGGTTTGCCAGGGAAGTGGAGAAGTGGCGGCTTGTCGGTAGACGGGGCTTGGGAGTGTCCTGTTGCGTTGTCTGTTGCGTTGTTGCAGGGGTGTTCTGGGGTTGTTGGGTAGAACTGAAGCGGGACTGGGACTGGGAATGATTCGAGAAATAGCCGGCCATTTGATAACTGAAGCAATAAAAAAAAATGAGATGAAAGTTGGTAGTTTAAGTCGACGATATAGGACAGTTATGTAATCACAGTCATTTAGCAAGTTACAATCAAAGGTCCGGGTTGAGATCCAAGTCCAGGTCAAAGACTGTCTGCGTTTGCGTCCGTACTTCATGTCGGTATGGGTTAACACCAGGCCGGTCGCGCGTCGCCTGTGTGGGCTGAGGCGACGGTGATCGGGCTGCCAGAAAAAATTTGATCATGAGTCCTTCATGAGTCATGTAAACGCTCACGTTTCACGCTATGACTCTCTCCAAGCCCTCCGAGTGGCTTCTCGACATTCAATCTACCCCTCCTCATCTTTTCTTCGTTCGGGAAAGGCGGGAAGAACAGGGGAAGGGGTGTTCCGTGCGCCGCGCTCAGCGGCGTGTTCGGCTCGGGCATGTTCGGCGGGGCAGACGTGAACGCACTGAGCGATTGCGCGTATGCGAGCAGTTCGGGGTAGGGTATTGATGCTGTGTACACTCTAATATTCATCTTCAACGCTGAAAATAAGTGCTCACCTTCTTTTGCCTTTCGTATGCCTTCGATTCGCTCCTCGCCGTCCCTAACGACAGCTTCCAGCTCCCTCTTCCCTTGCTCAATACGCTCAACGATCCAGCGCCATCTCGCCTCAAGCGCACCAATCTCTGCAATGAGCTCCTGGATCCGTTTTTGTCGTCTCTGGTGCGAGGCTGCATCTGCCAACGCACGAGCCAGGGATGCTTCGACATTGAAGAAAGCGGAAATGGGTGGTGGAGCGATGCTGGGCTTGGCGTGCGGATGTGGTGAAGACAACGATTGAAAGAGGGTGTTGGAAAGTCTGGTGACCGACGCCAGTGGTGTTGTGAGCGTGTCCGTCATGGACAAGTTATTCTGCACGGATGACATTCTTTGATCAAGATTGGACCAATTCGGATGAGTCAACTCGGTGACCGACGATGCGCATCAAAGACACGAGAATAGCACAGATGTCAGCTATAAGAAACACCATCTACTCCTTCGGAAACAGCATTGACCAAAGCTAAACGCGGAGCGCTCCGGGTTGGAGGGGGCAGTGACATGATGGCATGATGGCCGATCGCATCGTGAGTGGTCTATCACTAGAACGCCGAGAAGGCTCTGGTCTAATGCCGTTGGCAGTCATGCGTTCTTGGTCATACATTATCTTTGATCACTCCCGAGTCCTTCCGTGGCGGTCTCTTGGCCGAAGAGACCGTATATATGGCCACGGTGGCCACCATCGAGTCCCCATTCTCCTCTACATCGTCTACATGTCTCTTCCTTCTAGTACAACCGTTCTCATTGTCGGTGCTGGTCCAGCAGGACTTGCCGCTGCTCTCTCGCTGCTCCATCATGACTTTCACGATTTCGTCATCGTCGACGCCATATTCCAGGGGCAAAACACCTCGCGAGCCGTCGTAATTCATCCCGCTACTCTGGAGGTAAATTTCATCTTGCTCGTGTCTGAAAGCCATCTAAACATGCTATGTACAGGCATTGGACACAATTAGCTGCGGAAATGACATCATTTCGCAAGGCACCAAGTCTACGGCGTTCGACATCGGAACTCGTTCTAAGACGCTTATTAGGCCCCACGTCGAGGGTCTTAAATCATACACTCGCCACCCATACATTCTCGTTACCCCCCAGAGCATTACAGAACGTGCTCTCGAGAAGAAGCTCGCAAGCTTTGGTGTCATCATCCATCGACCTCTAAGAGTGGTTGGATTGAAACGTAATGTGGAGAATCCATGGTTCAGTGATGTCTCCTTTGAAAACGGCAAGATAATCACGGCAAAATATGTGGTCGGTGCGGATGGTGCGCACTCTGTGGTAAGTTGTTTAAGCTTTTTAGCATACAACTATCGTCTCATGACGCCTAGGTCCGTGCTATTGCTGGGATAGGTTTCTCCGACCCAGCGATCGTCAAAGGGGAAGCAGATAACAATTTAGCCCAAATGGTCGTTGCCGATGTTACCTTTGACACCACGGATGTAGATGACCTCACGGTGGGGATGACATTATCCCCTGATGGTCTCTTCCTCCACTTTCCCTTACCCCACTCTTTCAATGAATCTCTAGTCACCGAGGGCCAAGCCCCCATCTCTGAAAAAGTATACCGCATCGCGTGCGGAGTACCATTGGAGAACGGTGAAATCCCTCATTCACCCCCCAAGGAATATCTTCAGGACCTCGTCGACCAGTTTGGACCACATTTCCTCGCGTCAGACCCCGCTATCAACCCCAACAAACCAACGCGTATCAAACATGTTGTCTGGTCATCACGCTTCCGTACTCATGCTTCCATCGCTGATACAACCTTCTCCCGTCTTGGCTTCGGAGAGCCAGGCGAGGGCGGCGCGATCCTTCTCATTGGTGATGCTGCACACATCCATTCACCTGCTGGTGGGCAGGGGATGAACCTTGGCTTGCGAGATGCCATCTTTCTTGGAGAAGCACTGACGAAACACATCCGTGCTACCGAGACGGAATCTCTCTCGAAAGCTGATGCGATTCTAAACGAGTTTGCGACGACGCGTCATGCACGCGCACTCGAAGTGATCAAGCTCACGAAAGGCATTCTTTCGGTCACGGGTATGAAGTACAGAGAGTGGATGTTCTGGTGGTGCCCTGTCGACTCCGCTACAGTTCGCGCCTGGATGCTGTGGGCACTTGGGAGAATCCCGTTCTTCCGACGAAAGATGGCTTGGGAGTTGAGTGGGTTAGGTAGGAGATGAAAAGTGGAATATTTCAGCGCGCATTGGTCTGCCCTATTATTACTTTACTGTGTCAGTAATGACAGCTGCAGCAAACTCTGCACAGCTGTTTCTTTATCCTCTAGATTTGCCCGTACATATATCTGTGGCTAGTCGATAGTCTACAAAACGAAAAGAATAAATATACTGGTATACCTGCTAGTGTGCGAAGGGGTACTAGATGTTCATTTCGGGTAAATCACTGTCAGATACGCTTGTCCTTTCACTCCTCATCGTGCCATTATAGCTTGCGTTTTCATCCCCGCTTCCACAATGGCTTTTTCAAACGCCCTCATGTGTTCGTCTGCCACCACTCGTCCATCCCTCCGTCCAATGCTCTCTGCTTCCCACTTCTCAATCTTGGACCGACTCCTTTCCGCACCTTCTGTTTCTATTTTCCACTTGGCAAGTTGATTCTTGACCAAACGAATCTTGCGTCCTGCATCAGCAGTGGCTGCACTGTTCACCTGAGATTGCTCAGATATGATCGTAAGCGACGCAAGGAAGGATGCTGTGTGGGAACGCATATGGGTCATCGATGGGAGGGCAATATTGAGGGTGGATATGGATGACTGTGCTTGCTGAGACGTTTTGTCTGCAGGTCGTGGGGGCATTGACGTGGAAGACGGAGGCATGGATGGAAAAAAGGGTTTTTGGGGAGACGAAGGTAGCGAGGGGGGATAGAGTGAATCCACTTCGACAATCTCCTCCTCCTCGGCAACGGACTCGAGTTTGAACGACTCCCTGGATTGTCGCTCCGGCTCCTCCTCGGAGAGTAATACTTCAAGTGGATCAAGATCACCAAGCGCATCCATACCTCCTACTTCCGTAGCGATACGCCTCAGGTCGCGATCATGTGAAATGAGTTCGCGTACTTGCCCCTCGCGGTCACGCACGCCATCGTTGAGTCCACTGATCATGTCCGTTGTCAGGTTCTCGAGGGTAAAGGTAGTATCGATGGCTCGCAGGTGGGCGAGGAATCTGTCCGTCGAAGCAAGGTTCTGTGCAAGAACCTCCATGGCATCTTGAGCCAACGAAACGCGCCGGATCGCGTCCTCGTCTTCGTCATCGCTGGCGCCGTCGACATCGCTCTGATTGCGAGTGCTACCTTCGTGCAGGTTGTCGTCAGCGACATTGCCAAGCTCGGCAGCTAGACTATCCCCGGGAGTACTTTCACCAAGTTCATCCGCCAAGCTGGCGGTTGCTTCGTGATCGTCGTCTACATTGGTATCCATGTGGCTGTGTCTAGCAAGAGGGTCATCGTCGATGCCTTCGGCACCTTCGTCGTATTCGATACCAAACTCTTCAGCCAATAGCCTGGACGCGCCACCAGCGGGGTCTGGCATCAACGCGACTGCCAGTTCATGGGCTAAAGAATGGGCACCGGAAGAAACGGCGATACTCTGATCAAGCGTGGACAGAGGGGCGGCATGGGGGAGAGTAGGATTGGAGGACGCAGAAGAGTGGCGAGATGATTTTCGGAGAGAATTGGCGGAAGAACGTTTAGTGTGCATTTTAGACTAGGCAAAGGACTGCAACCTCGTACGAGGAGGTATAGGTTCTGTATGTAGCAACGGCGAGGGGCGTCGATGATTCAGTATGGTGCAGAGATCGGCTATGGTAGGGCCTAGGTTCTGTTGCCACGTTACCGTTGGTTCTTTCCGCGTCTGCTCCACTGTGTATGTATATCCCGTATCCCGTAAGCGTGTAAGTTTATTAGCTAGTTGTGTCGGGTGAGGGTTGTTCAAGGAATGTCCGTCCGACTAGTAGTGTATGTATGATGTGCTGGAGAACTTCAAGTCGTCAAACACCACTCGGACTATTATGTAATACATGCGGACACCCTTTACTAAATCTAGGAGCACCAGGAAAAATAAATATGCTTGGGGGTATCATCAATGATCAATCCGTTCCCGTATGATCCTTGACGAATGGTATAGCGAGACTCGCTCAAGTGTCGTGCAGAGGCCTCCTCGCTGGTTTAGACATACCCATCCACTTTGACAGGGCATCACTCAAAGCACCCACGCTTCTGCTTTTTCTCCGTCGCTCCTCTGCTGCTCTCTTTTTCGCACCTTCAAACTGCCGTCCCCAGTCAATCAGCTGACGCCGGAAACCGATATTAGGTGCCGCGATGCCGCGTTTCGCTTGTACGTGCGCGATCGCCTCTGTGGCCTGCATCGGCGTCGTGGCAACCAAGTAGGCACATACGAGGGTGGTAGATCGTGATATGCCTTGCAAACAGTGGACCTGCTCTCCCATCCTCAAATCGACACACAATCCCAATCGAGTATGCATGTCCACTCACGAGCACTTTGTGTTGGTCGTCCGCATCCAGTGCGTCCTTGATGAACTTGACGACCTTGTCAAACCATTGAGCAATGTCGACGTTTACGTCGTCGCGGATCGGGACGTGCATGACTGTTACATTATCCCCGAAATCCTTGCACACGTCTACCTCGACGGCGGACACGATGTGCGTGATGCCAAGTCGTTTTAGGTTTGCTGCAGCTCGAGCAGAATAGAGATCGGAGAGATACAAGCGAGGGGTGATGGTAGAGACAACGCGTCCATGAGATTCATCTGCATTGCTTCGGGTCCGTCGAGATGTCGTCTTCTGGATGAGGGAGGACTGCCAGCTGGATGCTGGGAAGGGGATCATGGCGCTGCGGTGGGGAGGCAAGGCCTAGGCACCTTTCATCAACAGATATATAAGCTGGTCTTCCCCCACTCTCTGCAATGTCGCTGCGACTGGCAGGTAGCACAGCCACATGTCAGCGTATAAAAACAACTGTCAACAACGATTGGTCATCCGAATTCAGTTGTTCACTGCAGACAGCCATGTCGAAACACCATCCAGGTGAGTCCCGTCAGTTGTCATCGCATCTCTCATCTTACAGTCTCTTGCAGATCTTATTATGTGCAGGCGTCAGCCTGGAATCGGTGAGTAATTTGGTGTAAAATATTGTACCTGATATTGCTGATTACGCTCCTAGCCATCGGACGCCTGTGTGAAAAATGCGACGGTAAATGGTGGGCATTTCTTCAAGCTGTATTAGCTCTTTCACTCATTCTCTCACAGCCCAGTATGCGACTCTTATGTTCGACCCGAGACCCTCGTTCGTATATGTGACGAGTGCAACTTTGGGACTTATGGCGGCAGGTGTATCATCTGCGGCTCTCCAGGTACTTTCTCACAGCATTCCATGACTTTTCTTTTTAATACTGCATTTCATCCAGGCATTTCAGACGCGTATTATTGTGCAGAGTGCACAAGACTCGAGAAGGATCGTGATGGGTGTCCCAAGATCGTGAATCTTGGTGCCAGCAGAACGGACTTGTTCTACGAGAGGAGAAGACTTGGTTAGTCCTTTTACCTGGGGCTCGGCCATTTATTAATGTCGATTCGACGAGCAGGGTTTAAGAAGAGCTGAACGCTTTACCCGGGATCCGCGATTTCATACAGAGGCGAAATCAATGTCATTACACTGGTACTAATGCGACCAATGTTATATAGGGATATATCTTCCAGTCCTGTCTACAGATACACTGGGAAGGGGATGATGGGTGGAGGATTTTCCAAGTTCGCAAACTGTCTAATGTAGACGTCAGTGCACTGATTTCTCTAGAGGCAATGAATGTCACCGGAATTGTTGCATATCGATCTAGTGAGAATGTTCAGCATGCTTCGACCGCCCAAAAATCATGTAGATCTCACAGGTGCCTTGAAAACTACAAATACGTGTGTTGCATCGTGTGTGTCAAGAGCCTCGCAGTCTGCACACAAATCCTTCGCGCAATATGCACACCGGAACCAGGCACCGTGAATTCGCTCCAGACAGCGGTCGCAGAGCGCTGTAGGATGTACAAGGAAGGACAAGTACTCTGTGTGAAAAGTGAGATACGAGAAACAGCTTGTAAAGTGACGTTCTTGTAACCTTTGGGGTCCGCGTGAGGGGCGAGGCTACATGCAGGTCCAGCAGGCGCTTTGTATCTACAAGATGTCAGTTTTCATTTGCGCAAGAAATGAGGGACTTACAATATGGGCAAGAACCCAGTAGAGGATTGAAGCGGGCGGTGGACTGGCCGAGGGAGCTTGAAGAACACATGCATAGGATCGTGGAAAATGTACGAGCGCTCCTCGCAAGATGCACACTTGACCACTATAGTCAGCCAGGATTATGCACTATACAAGGAGACACGGACCAAGCTGAATGCAGTTGACGAGGGGCATGTTGCACATTGAAACCTGGTCCCAAAAATGGTCTGTAAAAGAATATGTGGACGGGCTATATCCATTCTTGTATGGTATGCACGAACCTCATGGCATCCATCGCAAATTATCCGATGATCTTCTGGTGTATCATCTTGTGCCGCAAGACGCATACGAGAACCTACTACGGTCTGTGCGTAGGAAGAATAGACCGAGGACGGTTTTGGGTGGGATGCACCGGTTAGAACATGTGCAGCGTCCCGACCAGTCCACAGACGGATGGCACGACGCGACGCAGTCTGAACCTCATGGGTTTCGAGCGGGTATGGAATCTATCGAATATCAAGTAAATTCCAGTAGATGTCCTCGAACAATGGAATGATACCTTGATCATTATATGCGAAGATAAATGCCCTCCATCGGACGAATCCAAGTTCCCTGGAAGTCCTGCCGATTCGCAGTTAGAGCAGATGTCAACAGAATCACAGATTGCACAATGAAAACGGGCGCCTAAGATATCTTGTAGGCAACTGTGGGCAGGGGAGTAAAGATTGACAAGTGTAAGAAGTTATAATATGGGTACATACTGTGCACACTTGACGCCTGGGTGCTTCATGGCTGAGGAGTAGCATGTCAGCCTGGAACATGGAAGCACCGAATGCGTACATTGTTCTTCGTTAGTGTCCCCCATAGCGGGCAGATATTCGGGTCCACTCCTCGACCTTGCTGGTTTCTCCATCACGAGCAAAAAGGCATGGGCAGGATGTATGTCATGCACCTGACTGGAAACAAGGGACAAACTGGTTAGGCGGTCAAACCCCAAAGTAAAATATCAAGAACCTGTAGCAGGCACGGCAGAGATTGAATTTCTTGCAAGATGCGCACTTGTAACGCTTCCCAGTAATTGCAGTATTGCATGTTGAACATTTACATGTCAACATATCCTCCTGCTCTAAAAACGAGTGCTTCTATAAATGAATCACAATTAATAACTTAGCACGCACCGACATCATCCCAACCTTGCGGCCCCCATACTTTCTCGAAATATGCATGACGGAGTTGACCTTTGTGTCGGGGAGCTGAACGTAGCCATAACGACATTGCATCCTCAGGCGACGTAGACCCTGAACTAACGCTGCCCATCCGCTGCGTGCTAGCACACAGTGCATGATGAATGCCCGCGGATTCTATGCATCCTGAGCAAAGCTCGTAGCCGACATTCTCCGCGTCAGACAGAGGACCTGACGCTTGAAGGTTGCATAATGTAGGGCCTGAGGATGGAAGACAGGGTAGAGGCTTGTCGTTGCGATGTTCGTCATGGATGTGTGGCGAACTGCTCCAAACCGTCATATCCGTGCCTGAAGGAGATCGGGAGGAAGTAAGGTGAGAATTCGGACGTGTGTGCGGTGGATAAGAATGTGCGTCGTCCCAACCCTGTTCCTTCCCTTTGCCAACGTCAAGGGTGGATTCACTCGACCCAAAGGAGCTGGTTAACGGCTCCTTTTCGCCACACATCGCACATACATAGCGAATCGCGTCTAGCAGCACCCCACACTCGGAACATGTCGTAAGAGTGCCAGGTGGAGGACCAGCATGTGGGAGGGATTCGGGAGAAATGTCAGGGGGGATGGTGAAGGAAGTCTCCGAACTGGACGAAGATGCAGTGGACACTCCACCAGGGTCTTCATCATGGACTTTCTGCTGTGAAGCGAGCCAACTGAGTTGCATGCTAGTGGGCCGCACATGCCCGGATGACGAATTCGTCGCCTCGATCTCATCCTTGACACTGAACCCGTCCTCGTATCCCGAGTCATGCGTGGAAGAGCCCCCAATGGTGTAGGAGTAATAATACTTTCCTCGTGGATCCCGTTGCAGCGCAAGATCGCCGTTTATGCTCTCCTCCGAAGGCTGGTCCTCCGAATATGACATGGATATTGATCGAGTGTCAGATTCTGATGGTTCAGGCGTAGCGCCCAGCATGGCCTTGACGGTGCGTTCGTTTTGATCTCGAAGCCATGCCGCCCCTCTGTCTCGCGCTGACAAGGACAGAACGTGTTCGAAAGGTGAAGCCGTACGGGAACGATCAACTTCCGGTTCGCCAGTTGCATTCACTTCAGTCCAACTGAGTTCTCCGCTACTCTTGTTTCTTCCTTTATATTCTTCCAAGCTTGCCAGACTCGACGTATCACTCAAGCTAGGGCCATCGTAGTCCACAGTGATATGAACTCGCAGAGTGATGCGTCGTTTGCTGCTGAAACTCCTGCCCGAGAGTATGGATGCTGCCGAGGACAGAGGCGGATCATCCGAGCCAGCCTGGAAATATTGGATGGCTTCTGTGAGATCCGATTCCGTTGATATGTCGGTGACTTCCCCATCGTCATCCTTGTAGGATATCACGTAGGGTGTAGCGTAGAGGGAGAAGCATTGTTCGATCTAGATGATGAGTCAACACGCGAACGGTGATGGCGCTCCATAGGCAATACATATCATTTGACATACCTTATTCTTCAGGAGATCGTACGAACAATTCTTGGCCGACGCAAAGGTGATATGCTTGTTCGACCGGTCAAACGTACACTTCACGACAAGTGGTCTGTCCGGACGGACATACATGCTTCGAGAGCAATTCAATGGAGTATTTGGAAGGCCCTCTACCTCAGTAGCACCGCATTGACCTCAAGTGCACGCTCCGCAGCGTATACGATATATACGATGCGTAAGCCAATTTTACGCTTAGGTACACCCCCGCATTGAATAGAAACGCTAAATGCTCATTAAGTATAGCGAGTTGAACGTTCTGAACGACGATATTGCGAAAATATAATGGATGCGTAAAAAAACTAACTCAGTGAGAGGACACAATATTACTCAAGACAAGTGGAAGCTGCCAATTCCTTCCTTCATCGCTGTACGCAACTTCTCTCTCATTACCTTCTTGGAACTGTATTCTGGAAGCTTCAAGTAGTTAACGCACGTCATGACGCTTGGCAAATAGTCGTCAGCAGTAAGCGGAGCTTCGTGCGGTTTCCGCACGACAGTGAGCGGCGGATTGAGTCCCCGGAAACCTATTAAAGTTGAATGATGGTTAGGCACGCGAGACGAGCAGCTGACCTCCGATGGGTAGCTTGGGACTTCCAGTGATGAACTGCAAGAGATCCCGTCGGGTTGTCATATCGAATTCGGACATTAGTTCGATCAAGTCACGAATTGAGCGACTTTCCCCGTTGAATCCGTGGTCAGCCTTTATGGCTTCATTAAGAGCTGCGATACCATGTGAGCATTGTGCCATTAGACAGTACGAAACGCACTTTCGATACTCCAGTCCTCGTCAGAGTTACCAAAGAGCATTACCAACTCATCCGCAGAGAATGCCTGCAGGTCGGAAATGGGAAAAACTTTTGAGAACCCTTCTCTGAAGGCTTTGGCTTGCGGTCGGGCTCCTGTCCCAATAATGGCATCCAAGACTTGGTGGATGTATTGTTCCGCATTCTCAGAGGTGACAGGAATGTCGCGGCCGCCAGGCTGATAATTGGTGTCAAGGGGCCGCCCCAAAGGAAGATTCACAGCACACGTACTCTTAGTTCAATGTCATAGCCTGGCAATGTAAAATCGAGAGCAAGGTCCTCGACATTGACGATATCCATTAACGCAACCTTTCGGATAAGTGGCTTTGCGAAGATGAGGATTTGAATGGGTAGACCGTCAACAAGCAAGAAAGGACCAACCTTCTCAGCCTGGCCCTTAATGGACACATAGCCCTGCAATTTGGCGAGAGAATTCGCAAGATCATTATCCACCAACTAAAATGCGCTGAGCAATACTATCAAGTCAGTAAGCAAAGGTAACCACTCACCCTGAGCGAATCAATGGTCAATGGTACTTCTCCCCCAAGAACAAGTTTGATGAAGATCTTGTTGAGAGAAAGATCGATGATTCTAGAGTCCAGCATCGCTTTGGCCACATACTGCCCGATGACTCGAAGGATGTGCGTCCGTTTCCTTCAAAAGGTGAGACACGGCATAATAAATGGGTTAGGGGGGTCACATACTGTCCGCCGTCGTTCGCTATATCATCGGGACTGATTGGCGCCGGATAAAGGCCAGCAGGATGGTGGACGTAGATACCAGGGGAACCCGCGTCCGCGTCGCGCCAGATCTTCAGATCTTTACGGGCAAATTCCTTGGAGACAAGCGAATAAAACTCCAGAGTAGGGCCAAGACCGGTACCAACTTCTTCGAAGTATTCCACTTCCAAAATCGAAGAGGACGACCCATAAAGTTCGAACACCTTCACTGCAGACTCAAGAATGTGCTTGCGCGATATACGAACTTTCTGGCGTTGAAGTCGGCCTAGAAAACCAATTCCATCGTCACGCCGTGACATGTCCTGACCTCGGTTTTGTTGACTTTGCCACTTGAGGATAAGGCGAGCATAACCAAACGACGTAGACTGTAGGTAGTTATAGCGAGTAGCAAATGGAAACAGGAAGGGAAAGTTTTGAGGAAGGTCAATGGCCCAGTCGGGCAAGCAGGAGCTGGATACGATATCGCATTTATCATTTACGTTTGATGGACAGTGAAACGAACCTGGCAACGATCATTGGCTCTTCCAGTTGCCGGGTAAGCTTGGCCGTTAGCTTGTTATTGACAAATGCGGACTCCGGTAATGCGTGACGCTCAAGCGGTCTCATAGGCCGTTCGGCTTCCATTGCGTTGAGTTTGTGAAGGACACGAAGGAGACGCAGTATCTTCGCATGGGGAGCGTCATCGGGCAGCGAAGAGAGGGTTGGGCTGGGTGATCGGATCTTTGCAGCTGCTTCGCTTCGTGCTGAGACATAGGTTATGAGCCTCTTTTCTTCTTGGCTAGAAGGTAGGTAGGACAATCTTACCCTCTTGGCTAGGGGGTGGCCCGCTGACTTTCTTAAACTTCACGGTATACACCCCCTGCCACATCGCACTGGATGGCAATGTCCCTATTTTCTTTCTCATCTCATGTTGATGGATTGCCCCATAGATAGTCAAATCTAGTGGAAGTAAATGATCATCCATCGAGAATTCAAGATGCCAGTCGGTAGGTTTCGCCTTGAGAGCCGCAGCGTAGGAGGATTTCTGATGAATATTTGCTTGCCGAACTGACGGTACAGATGGAACTCCCTTGGAGGAAGTTGGCGTTGCTATGCGAGTACCATCCGGCGTTTGTGCTTCAATCCTGCCGTCATCTTTGGGGACACCGTATGAGCATCATGGTGAAACCAAATCCTGCAACATACCTTCCGCTATTGACATCGTTACGGTCTTGTCAGCCGCTGAGTCGCCATCCTCGTCCTCTTCAAAAACCTACATCTGAGTGTCAGAATAAGTCGCTGTCGGGAAACTCAAGCTGACCTCCGCATCGATTTCATCATCTGTGAGTTCAGCGGCGAGCCCGCTGTCTTGGACCAAAGCCTCTTCCCGCCCCAAGATGCCATCCGAAGCTGAAGTTGAGCTAGCCGTAGCATGGGAAACATCATCAGAAAGCGTGTCAAATGCACCGGATGTTCCGTTCTTCACGCTGAGACGTTGGCTACGTCTGCGCCGGACTTCAGTCGATGGGGGAGGGGCATCTGACGATGACGAGGGAGGAAGAACCGCAGGTACTATCGTGGCCTGGTTTGCTTCGTGATCGGCAGGCGCGTGGGAAGCATTTCCTGGACCGAAGCCAGATGCAGCCAATGCCGCAAGCATGTTAGACAAGCGTCCACTGGACGCCAACCCGGCAACCCGGGGGCGGAGGTAGTCGTTAAGGGCCTGGAATGTCGCAATCGCGTGGATTGATACAACCATGTTCTGCAGATTTCGTGGGATATCTGAGTCCTCGTCCGCAACCAAACGAAGTCGTAACTGGCGAGCGAGCAAGGACGGAGAACTTCGTTTCGAGTCTGTGAACAGTTGAGTCAAGTCATTAACTATACACACAAAGAAGATCACCGTCGCTGCCTTGCGCGATAGTAACCACCTCAAAATTTTCCATCCTCGTAAGGCTTTCTTGCAGTTTCCTGACCAAAACAGAAAGGGGGGATGCATTCGCGTTTCCAATTCTAGATGACCGGGTGAATGTTTCAAACAAAATTTCTCGACGGCGCTTGATTGAGACTGCATTTCTCATCAGAAATATCCCGGACGATTGTAAATCAACTAACCTGGCCCTTTCTCCGTGGAAAAGCC
>JBBPTB010000319.1:0-24634 GCA_038093875.1 Boletus tylopilopsis | reverse complement strand
AGTTCAAAGGCTTCCATTGTGTCTTGTAGGGTACTGATCGGTCTTGGGCAAAGACAGGTCCCAGGCTGAGAAAGCCGATCTTACCGCGGGGTAAATTCGAAATATGTAAGACTCTATGCATGTGTCCACGTTCAAGTTGGAAAACAGAATAGAATGAATTGTAAACCATGATCGTCGCCCACCTCATGGCCGATGCCAGGTGACGTTGAACCTCAAAAATGGTTGTGACGGCTACCGATTGAAACCAGTGAGACGTCGCACAAAAGAGCCAGCTAACAAGGCGCTTATCTTAGGTTTTCTCGAGTCCACGTAATAGCGCCGCTAAATGTGTCATGGACTCAACCGTGACGGAGTTTCAAACGCGCTGTTGACAATGATCAACGTTGGACACGTCCAACGAACACTGCGGGGGACGCCCACAAAATGGTGTCAACGACGGACACTAGCAAATCAAACGGCAGCGAACCGCCGGGTCGTCTTTTCTGGGATCCAGCCGACAGGCATTCCACATGTATGCGAAGTCGAGTCTTGGTCCTGCCTCGGACTGACGAACGCACGGATAGCTAGGAAACTACTTGGGCGCCTTGTCTAACTGGGTCAAGTTGCAACAGTCTTCACAACGGGATGATGTCCTCTTATTTTCTATCGTGGGATGGCATGCGTTGACGCTACCGCAAGACCCTACCCTTCTTCGGTCCGCTAGACATGACATGCTTGCGGTGCTTCTCGCCATCGGAATCGATCCAACACGGTCTATACTTTTTCACCAAGACCATGTAAGAGTGTATAGTCAATCCCTGCGACGTCTCGTAATTCAAACTCCACAGAATCACCACCACGTAGAGTTGTGTTGGATCTTGAATTGCCTTACGCCCATGGGAAAACTTCGTCGCATGACAACGTGGAAGGTTGGCAACGAACTGGAGTAATTCGTTTACATCTCTCATTCTTTCAAGTCTCGACTAGCAACGTCGAGGAATGCAAGTTCGGAGAACGATATAGACGAGTCCCTCCTTAATGCTGGGTTATTTACTTATCCCGTGCTTCAAGCTGCAGACGTGTTGGCTTACAGGTGAGCAAGTTCCGTAATGCCAAAAAAAACAAGACACTGGATGACGGCCTCAGAGCAACCCACGTTCCCGTAGGAGAGGATCAGCGCCAACATATAGAACTTACCCGAGACCTGGCCGAAACATTGAATCGTACATTTAGCAGGCATGGGCAGTCACCCCTCTTTCCATTACCGGAATACGTGGACAGTCAGTGTCCCTCTCCAAAGTCATGATATTAGGTTCACCTGTCCGCAGCTCCCTCCAGACGGGTCCTCTCCCTCAAAGATCCATCGTCCAAGATGTCTAAGTCTTCGCCGGACGCATCTTCACGCATTCTCTTAACGGACACTCCATCTCAGATCAAGGCAAAAATTCGTGGCGCTGTAACGGATTCGACCCAGGGGATAACCTATGATCCTGTATCTCGCCCGGGAACGTCAAACCTCCTTTCCATTCTCGCGGCGTGTACCGACAGTGATGTCGTCGAAGTTGCGAAGCGATATCAAAGCAAGGGCCACGGACACTTGAAGAGCGAAGTGACCGATGCCGTGGTAGACATGCTCATGGCCCCCCGAGCAGAATTCGAGAGGATTCGCCATGAAAGCGCTTTCCTTGAGGATGTCGCGCGAAACGGGGCTTTGCGGGCGATGGAGTACTCGGCAGCGACGATAGACCAAGTCCGGCGACGACTTGGATTGTCCTAGTAGATCGTCCAAATGATCATCGAGGCTCATCAACCCTGAGAGCCAAGTGCAGGGATTTCAGAACCTCTGTCATTGGTCCTTAGATCAAGTTTCAACTGGACGTCATCTATCTGCATGACACTTGTTGCCTTGTCGCAATATAGAAATCTTCGTGACCGAATGCACGATCGGTGTGCAGCCGAGCTGGGATCTCCAAAACAAACACGTCTGCTCGAAAACGACAACTAGAAACAGGATGCATAACATACTTTAAAACACCGGCCGTAGACCCCTGGATGGGATTTCGAGATGCTGCTCATCGTACCATCGACCCGGAATCCGTGGTCATCCCAGGATGCCGCCACTCATCGAGCTCCGCGAGGTCTCTGTCTACCACCTAATTCACATTGCTCATCGTGTCCGGTCGCCTTCCTAGCCCGCGAATGTTGAGCAGCCGTTGACCGGAGATGCTCATTATCGGGACGAAACCTTTGAAAATATCAGTCGTGTTTGGCGATCAGGTGGGAGGACAGAATGTGTGGCTCGGGGCCAGGTCAGTTAAAAGGGGGTCCCAACCATGCACACAATCTGAACCGTAACAGGGAAAATCAATAAAGTTTACTAACAAGTACATGATGGAAAACAATCATGCCATTCCAGCCTGCAATACATATCTCTTAAGAAAACTTGGCCAATGGAAAGCTGCGTGTATCGGTGAAATAGACGCACTCTACTCTAGAGTCTACTAGGACTACTCTCAAAGTATAGATGTTCCCCAGATGAGCAGCTGTGGGCTGCGTTTGGCGAACCCAGGGTACTCCGTACTGCCAAGGGTTTAAATGCAGGGTCTGATGTAGTTCCTGTTGTTTCGTCTTGATGTCCTCACGTCGCCCCGAGATTCTCCTGCTCATTGTCCATTTCTAAATCTGGCCAAAGCAAATTGCTCATTGCTGCCATTTGCCTGTCGACCTCCAGACTTAGATCGCGCGTTGTAAACAACCGTGCTTGGAACCCCCGGAGGTTGAAGATAAGGCGCTGTCCGATGATTGAGAGTAATGGGAATGACATTCTACAGTACGAGGCATGAGATCCACGAACATGGACGCAATAGCTTACTCACCCTACTTGAAGGAAACATCTTGGATCCTAGTTAATCGTAGATTGAATCGATGATCAAACGAATATTGGACGACAAGAACACGGATTCTCACTTTTCGATACAGTGTCCTACCAGGTTTGAGTGGGCAAGTAAATGACAAACTGTCGTTGAAAGATTCTCACCAGCATATTATAGAGAATGCATTGTTGAACATGCTTGCCTACATAACCGTGAGATTGGTAATTCTGAATGACCGAGAAGCATACGGCGTAAAACAAGATAGCTAACCATGAAGTCAATATTAAATGGCAAACGGACAGAACCATTCTTACCGTCCTGCACGAGGAGATGAACCAGCGGTGATGGGTAGATATTGCGGGACTCCTTGAAGAGTTGCCGAAGACTGTACCATACCATTGCCAAGACGACGGTGTCGATTACTAGTCTATGCTACAAATTAGCGCCTGAAATGCCATACGCAGTCAAAAATAGTTTACGTTGCAAGCAACATTAGCCACTGTAAGTGATCGCAGCAGCTTCAGATATCTCGACGCTTGTGAGCATAACGGGACTCACAACGTATGCTACAATTTCAGGAAGAGATGGACGTCAGGGAGGACCAAAAAACTGTAAACAACTCCACATACAAGGTACTGGACTTACACAAACACCAATTTGATCCAGGTATTCATGCGGAGTGGCTATAGAACTACTCAGTCACCCGCCAGCGCTCTATCACATGACGCACATTCGAGATGGACTTGCGTATAAGCCAGCATGGCAATCACGGCAAGTACATAGAGGGCATATAAGTTAATTAAGAAGACGGCGATGCCGTATTGACACCCCCAGATCGCCCAGGCGCGCATCAAGACTAGAACTTGCTAGACTGTTATAATTTGGATTTGGAACCATGTATGAATGTCACACTCACTGCGGATGGATTCTGCAGAGAAGACCATGAAAAGTGTGCAATAAAGCCTGAAGACATTGCAAAACTGATATGTCGTTGAGCCTTGGTTCGCTTGTAAGACAGCGACACCACATGCCTTTTCAGAACCATGGCTCAGATACCCCGTCTCCTCCAGCATGATGATTGTCTGTCCAAACACATTTCCGTACCGATTCACCAGAAATCCCGCTTTCACTGGAGTCCAGGGTGTTCCCCAAATATACTGCAACTTCAACAGAAGTTAGAAACCAAACCAAACGACACAGCGCCGGGTCATACTTCCAGGGGGAAAGTGATCAGATAATCATAAAGCAACAACGTGTTTCCGGCAAAGACAACCGATCTGCGAGGGCGGATCAACATATCAGACAGAGACCTGTGTTCCATGACTTACTTGCGAATAACCAGCCCTTCTAGGAACCATGGTGGAACAGACATGATGAAATACAAAAGACAGTGGGTCGAACGGACGGCAATCCGTCTGCATAGACTGGAGCGATAGCCTGAGACAAGTCGGAAGCTATGGCGTGAATAAGTAACCTATCGGTAAACCTGGTGTGAATAAATTATCAGTCAGAAAACTCACTCGGTATAGTCTTCCCATGTGCCACCCTACGCGACATCCTTGTGCATGTGGCTGGATCTTCCGTCTCTGCATGCGTTCCTAAATAGTGTTTATGAACGATAGAAGTCACGAACGGTGACATTCTGAGGTAGAGGAGGAATGACAACTACTAGTATTCTTCGACCATTTGGTTTGCCTGCCGTAGAAAAGCGGCCCAATGCTACAAGGATACCACCTGTGACCCTGGGAAGACCCTGAAATCGATGGGAAACATGCAGAACTTATGTGCTACTTGGAAGCACCTTCAAAGTCTGCTCTGATTAGCCATCCATGATCCGAATCACTTCGCGGGCACTAAAATTCATCAGTCGTCACATGGTACAGACATGACGAGCAGTCACCGCAATGTGAGTTCACTTCAAGGCTGGATAAAAGCAGTCTGGATGAACGATGGAGCGGACCGCAGGCCACTGGTAGCTGGATGAAAATGGCCCCGCTTGCATCGCCGGTATTGGTTCGGCACTGACCCTTCAGGCGCTGCGTCGGCGGCCACCACAAACGATTGTCATACCAACTGGTGTTCTTCTTGGAGACATTGTGACTATAAACAATGAAGTGAGATGCGACGAGTGTGACTGGCTGAATCTGAGAGCAAGAGTCGAACCTTGGGTGTAGCTGGCACCTCCGGAGCTAATTTTGACCTGGGATCCTGGTTGCTGGATTAGGAAAGACGACCTCAACAGAAGCTACTGAACTGAGTCCCAAGCTGACCAAGTGGCAATCTTCAACTTGTTCGATAACTTTTCATGAACTTGTCCAATACATGGATTGGTCACTTGCTCACCTCTCGAGCACAAGAAATCGAGACTCGGAACTAGGAAGCCGACGTGTATGAACTCACTACATAAGTGGATCATCACGACGTTCAAGTTGAATTCCAAGTTTAGCTTCCGCAGCGACATGTCAGTTTACTACGCATTTGTGGATGTATATTGAACTTACTCTGCACAGGGATGGACCGCGACTTGACGGCGAGGTTACCGATCAAACTCATAATAAATAGAATGATTACAACGCCCAATCTCACGATCAAGAGAACCAAAATCAGAACTAGACGGTGCATTGTTGCGGACACGGATGACTCTTCCGGTTTGGTTACCAACGGAGTGGACTATTTTCTTTTCACTTGTATCTTTTGGATGAGCTTATCAGCGATAAGCAGTTTTGGCCAACCTCGGCGAGGCACGCCCCATTTCCTCGAGTTCGAATGCAGGATCCGACATACCGCCGGTGCGACTCGGTTTGCTGCTGTGGTCACTCACATGCAATTGTACTTGTTCGTCGTTCACCATCTCAAGATCTGGCCAAAGCAAATCAGGCATGGCAGCCATTTGCCTGTCTACCTCCACGCTGATATCGCGCGTCGTCAACAGTCGTGCTTGAAATCCGCGCAGGTTCAAGATGAGCCGTTGTCCGGTAACGGAGAGTAATGGAAAGGATAGTCTGTCGCACGGTACAGTGTGTTAGATCCGAACGCAGACACGGACATGTTGCTCACCCCAATTGGAGGAAACATCTTGGGTCCTAACGAATCATGAAATCAATGTCTATCGTGCGAATGAATGCTTACTTGACGGAACACTGTCCTATCAAGTTCGAGTGAATGACGATTATCAGAACTCCCGAGCAAACAATCCCTCACCAACACACTATAGAAAATACATTGTTAAACACGCTCGCCTGTATGTTCGTGAGGTCAACATCTTCCAGAGACAGAAACACCATACAGCATAAAACAAGATCGCTAACTCGTCGGTCAGTCCTTGTTTGCAGACGCAAAAGCACTCGACGATGGCTCACCGTCCCGCACGAGTAGATGAACCAGCGGCGAAGGATAGATGCCGCGCGATTCCTTGAAGAGTTTCCGAAGACTGTGCCATATCATTACTAACACGATCGTGTCGATCACCAGCCTATACTGGAATTAGGACCAGACATGTTATACATAGTTCGAGAACGGCGTACGTTGCCAACCACATCGACCACTGAGTAATTTCAGATATCTCGACGCGTGTGAGGATAAGGAGACTTACAATATGTGCTATAATGTGAAATCGTCGATGAGAGGTGACAGGGGAAGAGTAAATGGACATACGAGGTATGGGACTGATGCACACGCCAACTTGACTAAGATAATAAAGTGGAGGCGCTTTCAAACAAATAAAATCAGTCACAGACACTGCGGAGTCCTGTGTTGTAAATCGCACATTTATATTGGAGCTGCGAATAAAGTATCGCCGCCAAGATGGCAAAGATGTAGAGGACGTATGACGTAACCAAGGATACTGCGATGCCATATTGACATCCCCAGATCGCCCAGGCGCGCATCAAAACCAAAACTAGTATGGGACGACTCAATCGTGACCGAACACATGAATGATGCTCCGCGTACTCACTACGAATAGACTCTGCAGAAAATATCATAAAGAGCGTGCAATAAAGTCTGTAAAAGACGCAAAACTAGTGCGCACGGGTGAATACGGTAGGATGTGCTCGCGCCCAAGGCAGAGACACTACACACCTTTTCGGAGCCATGGCTAAGATATCCCGCCTCCTCCAATAGGATAAATGTCTGTCCAATCATATTTCCATACCGATTCACCAGAAAGCCTGCTTTCACTGGCGTCCATGGAGCATCCCAGATATACTGCAGCTTTTTGATAGCAGTGAGAATAGCCGCACGGTCCACACAAGCACCAACAGGATCATACCTCAAGAGGAAAAGTGATCAGATAATCGTACAGAAGTAACGTGTTGCCGGAGAAGACGACCGATCTGCGGGAAGCGGATCAAGCTAAAGCGAATGCCAAGAACGTTGCGATCACATAGCGCACCTGCGAATAAGCAACCCGTTTAGGAACCGTGCTGGAACAGACATGACGATATGACGACAACTTTGAGACTGATTTCAACGGACACCAATCGATCTGCATGAGCAGAGACAGCGGCCTACAGACACGTTGGAAGATTCAGCGTAAACTGGTGGTTCTGTGTCCGTAAGATGGTGTGAATAAATTCGTAAGAAAACGTTAGTTTCCCATGTGCCATACGCGACACTCTTGCATTGCATGCGTGGTGTTGAGCTTGCGCTGCACAATGTAATGTGTCGTTGTGTGGAATGGAGAGTCCGTGCGCGACACAAACATCACGATATTGTGCTAGAGCGGAATGAGAAAGGATAACTCTTCCCCTTGACTCTTTTGTCTGCCCACTGGTTATCAGCGGTCAATGCGGCCACAACAATGAGACCTGGGAAAGAGACCGAAATCGATGGGAAAGGTAGTTTGGTACTTACGTCCGCGAACGTCCCCTGATTCGAACTGGGCGCCCGTCAATAGCAAGAAACTGATTCGCCAGTCGCGCTTCCAGGGCAACGATCATATGTAAAATTGCAGGCAGCCAGGCACGAAACGTGATGCGCGAACATTCAGTTGATCAACGTCAGCTGGAGCGACGACGGGCAGCTGGGGGGTAGTACTACGTCTCCCCCCACAAACTCACCCAGGACTTTCCCAATATTGCACAGTTCGTGTCCGCCGGAGTAACCAACCGAGAGCCAAGGAGTCTGGGAGACATGTTTGGACGACGCACACTAAACAGTGAGGCCGCCCGCTCCACTGTCAATCGGGCAGTAAGTATACCGTGAATGCAATATGGTGTTACCTTGGAGTCATAACGTCCCTTTTCAGCCTTTTGCACATGTTCACCATGTTGGTTGCTTTGTGAGTTTGATCGAATGCCCACTTGCTGCTCTACTGGAATACTTATAATCTCATTGTTGTGTCGAGAAAACAGTTCATCGAGGGCACGCATGGAGTTCTCTTGATCAGCCAGTGTACGCAGCAATCAAGAACTTGCGGCTAAACCCAAAGACTAGAAAAACACATCTGGTGAGTTGCAAAGTAGATGAGCCGCATTCCGCATGAAAGTTGCCCAAAGAAGACTTGAGAGGTGCGCTTGACAAAATTTACGCCCGCAGTCAAGTTCACCCGGGCTCGCACATGCTCTGTTGTAGCCTGACCAGACCGCTATGATGCTGCCGAAGCGAGTGGGCACAGGTTTTCTTTTTTTTTTTTTCTTCAAAAATGCTTACGTGGGAATCCGCACGCGCACTTCAGTACGGCCAACGCCGACACCGCCGAGATGTCAAACGTCGTCTAGTGATGGAAGAGAGGCAAGTAGAAAAAAAATTCATTCGCATGTCAGGGTACCACTATAACAGTATCCGGGATAAAACCACGATGGCGACAGTACGCAAAAGGAGACACGTTAAGAAACGAAATCAATGGTAATCCAGCTAAGTAATGCATCGAAACGCGTAATAAAGGGAACGATTCGAAGAAAAAAAGGTAGACAATGTCAGGGGGCACAAGAGGAAGCACACTGCATGATGTAACAAGGTATGAGGCCAATTTCACAATGTCAACTCTTCTAGTTCCATGAGTTGGCGGCGATCATGCTTGGCGAGTGCGGAGGTGAACTGGACGGGAAATATCCCGACTGAGATGGTGATGCCAACGAACCAGGTGGGTAAAGAGGGACCGTTGGCATGAGCTCAAAGACGTGTTGTGCGATCGCCCGCGGCCGACCAGGTTGTATAGACTGACCCAGAGGCTCAGGTGCGGACATGACAGCGTGAATGCGGGGATCAAGGTTCATCGGCTGCTGCAGACCTCCTTCTGCACCCGCGGCGGCGGTGCCGGATGTACCACGACCATCCCAAATGCAGCGAATCTCGTTTCCAGGAATGATCTGGGCAAGCAGACCGGTCGAGATGTGCCTCACTTCGATGAATCGCGAGTCAAAGAGGAGTATGTACGGCCAGTGCGTGGCTACGCGTTCTGCAGTGCCTTCCCACTCGATCGTAGATGTAGGACGGCTTGGTGCTCCATGCTTGTTGACGTAAATGCCAAATTCTATAATGATGTGAGTGTCGGACTTGGAGGATCCGTATCGACGGGCTTTACCATCATAACACAAAAGGAACTCGTTTTCAACGCGGAACATCCCCATCGGCTTGCAGGATTCGCAACGTTTGGCTAGCCGCTCGTGACCGTCATCCCGAAGGGGAATTGTGACACTCTTAAAGCTGATCGGGAGAGGTCAGTGAAACACGGGCTTTGACACGGCGGGTCGACGCACTCGGTAAGGTCCATGATCTCGAAACCCTTGGTGCACAGGATCGCGATCTTGGCCTTCAAAAAGACCAAGTCAAACGATTCGGAGGGTAAGAAGAATTCCTAACAGGCGAAACAAAGTCAACTTTAGACAGAAAAGACCAACCATGTTACGTACCCTGTACAAGCGGAACCACTCCGACCGAGCAGGTCGTATACCGAACCTCGATGTAAACGAAGCTGGCGCCTTAGATCGTTCGTTGATCTTCTCGACAACGGGCTCCAACACACGGAAGACACTATCAAGCTGCGAGAACGTGAACAAGGATCACGGCTTCCCCCGATTAAATTGACCTACCCCCTTTTTCTTCATGTAAATGACCAACGTCCGGCCGCCTTGGTTACCAACGCTGAAGAAGTGGACGTCCCGCGTACCATTGACTCGTTGAGGGGTTTGTGATGTATGCGCACTCTGTGGAGATGATGGAACAAGCGCTTCAATATGATAAGCGAACAACGCCTATACAAACATTACACATTTTCTCAACCCCGAGTTAAGGTGAAATACTCACCTTGTCTGCCAAGACAAGGAACATCCCGAAGTCTTCTAGCATCGCACATTGCGTAACCATTTTGAGATGCAGCACGCGGCGCATAGCTAACACAAAGACCGGGTTAGATCCTCCCCAACCAACATCCAGAGAGCTTACATCGGGAGTCATGCCTGAACCCAATCCATACGCCCTCCGCGCATCCAATCGCAACCAGCGCCCTTCCGTCTGTCGTAGCTACAGACGACACTCAGGAAGAACCTCCCGATTGCATTTCATACCGACTCACTAAATGGTACAGAGCACGTCACCTTTCCGGTAAACGAGCTTTCGTGGTTCCACGACGGCGTGGCCGCGCTCGCAGAGAGTGCGGGGACGAAGAAAGTGTCCGTGCTGAGTGGCTCCATCTCAAACACCTTGTTGGACTCTTGAACAACCTTGCGCAAACCGATCGCTTCTTCCAACTTCTGTTTCCACTCGGCCCGCGCTTGGGGACTCTCGGTGAACAGCGTGTATAGACCACCAAGTCTCCCACTGTAATGGATGGTGCAGGGATAGACAAGGCGAGAGTCTGTGGCACTTTCAGGGACGCCGCTGCCTGGTGTTGCTAGCGAGGCGTTATCGCCATGTCTGTTACCAAGTCCCAGACGCAGAATCCCTGCACTGCGCTGCGTTGGCGGGTCCAAGAAACTCGTCAGGTTTAGTAGGTCCAAAGGAATTGGCTATACATGCCATCAGCTCTGACGACAAGATTGTGCGTCGACCACTCACCCTGCGATTGACGTAGTACCTCGTGAGACCATCCTTCTCCTTCGTCTTCGTCAGGACCACTAAGCATTATTTGTCAATAGGATGATAAATTGATGGATGAGGTTGACTTACGGTAGTTGTCGAAGAGCAGGACAAAGAGTTCAGTCCACCCGCTCCACTCGAAGCCAGTCTCTGGTTGCCTTAGGAGTTTGCCGGCATGAACCAGGGACCGGTTCTCATTCAACAGATCCATGTCCTTGCATCCGGGTTCGTCAACATGTCGACAGGTACAACTGTCACCGTTTACGTACCACGTACTCGCCCGGTTTAAACACAATATTCGAGTTGTAGCACCATAGCTGTACCTTTTGCTTTGCCGATTCAACGCCTGGTTCGCTGTCTTTTCCAAGCGATTTGATGATCTCGAGAACTTGAGGAATGGCCTCGCGATCCTCGTGACCCGCTGGGGTTTCGTCGAGTATACCCTTGAGAAGTAATTCATACCGCAACAGTCGAGGTATGGGACGGTTGATAAAGTTTTTCATGTCTAAACGATGGGCATCGGGATGGCGCGTACATTGCTTTGGACGAGATCAGCACTACAGGACTCGCGACAAGACAATGTACGTACGTCCACAAAGGTCTTGAACTCAAAGTTCGCGGCCATCTCATCGTCTATTCGATACGCTGCGATCGGGTAATTGGGAATATATTCCATGTAAGCGTCCCTGAAGCTTAACGCGGCATCGAATATCGCAGCTGTGATGCTCTTAACGGAGGGGTGTTCCTCGCGCTGGATCTCGTGCAGCTGATCGAGTAGCTTGCGGTGATGTCCATAAATTTCCGCGAAATTGTGAAACACGTCTGTGATGAATGTCTCCAGCCTGTCCCGCGGAATGATAGGAGGGTCTTGTGTCCGTAGTGGCTGGACATACATCTAACAAAATCAAGTATTTTGAGATCTCAGGTCAGCAACAAGACGTATCTCATACCATATCGATGTTTTCCAGATCTTTGACATACCCCATTTCGCCCTTGATCAACTCGAAAATGATTCTAAAAGTTGAATTCGATGTCAGCGATTTCCCGTAACGGATGGAAAACTCACGCTTGGCGTTTCGCCTCGGACTTGCTCAAACTTTCCCTCACTCCACTAGGGACTAAGTCGTGCCATTCCCACTTTCCAGTAGGGCCCTTACACATGGAAATTTGGAATGTACGCAGTTGGGCGACATTCTGCAAATCCTTGATAGCGTGGATAGCCTCGGCAAGGTAATACGCGTCCGGGTTTCCCTCCGTGGTTTCATTCATGATCGCCTCAAGGGCGAGAGGATACTTTTGAAGGTGTTCTGAAGGTCGCGACAAAAAGTGCTTCAAGTCCAGACGACGAGGTTCCTGCTGCCTCGCAGATTGGCGCGAGCATTCCTGCAAGCCACGTGGGATCAGATGAGACAAGGTGGATTTCAACACGAACCTCGAGGAAAAGTCGGAGATTGGCATTGGCCTCGATCTCCTCCTTGAATCGCTTTTCGGCCCAAGGGAGGCGGGCAACATAAGCGGGGTACGCATACCGGAAGCTTCTCGCAGCCTCAACAAAGACATCCCCAATCTTCGAGATAATCGGGGACTGCTCGCGCTGACGAACATACATTGCTTCGACAAGCCGCTTATTGCATTCTCGCAGATCAAGTATGTTTCCAAACACTTCCTCGATGAAATCATCCAGTTGCGGAGCAGGCATGATGTGGGTTGCGCGGCGGAGAGGACGAATAAATAACTAATCAAGTGTGAGTGAAGTACAGTCATCTGGAATTATCGCGACGAACAGCTTCAACTGAATCAAGATCTTGAACGTACTGTTCCTCTTGACTGATCGTTGTATGTATGATTCTTTGCCACGAACGTCAGAAAACCCACGGAGAACACGATAGGGACTTACGTTTGGCGATGAATCTCACTCTCCGGAAGGCTGCGGAGAATGCTAGGGTCTACCGTATTCAACCAGTCTTCTTCCGACTACCGCAACAGTGAGTAGCAATTCCAAAATCTCGCCCGTCAACTTACGTGGGGTGCAAGTTCTGGCTCATGCATTGAAATGATTTCTGTCACAGGCACCGCCTAGGATAATATTAGTTTGTATAATGGATGTGTCTTGGAGACTCACGCGTCTTTTCGGACAGACCCACGAATAGCAAGGGTAATCTTCGTTACAAGTTGAGGCGTAACATTTTGTGAGCATGGTGATGACGGCCATTGGCAGCTCTTCCCTTTCCCTCTGTGACTCGGAATGACCCTCGAGGTCATCGAGGAACATGTAGACGTCCTCGACTCCATCTTGCAGCGGTTCATCCCCCCGCTCCACTTCATAAAAGAAAAATTGGCTTTGGAGGCTACGTGCCACCTGTAACGCTGCGCGCCTAGTACTATCCGCTGTAGAGACACTATGGTTAATCAAGAGTTCTGGTAGAATTTGCGACTGAATCGTCGACTTAAAACGGGTCGTCAATCTGAACGATGAGGGGGAGAATATACATACGACAATGTCCTTCCCAGTGAAGGCACGAGGATAAGGGATATTGCTCTTGACGTGCGTACCTCTCGGAACCTTGTCTCGTAGCCTGACAGCAATATGCGAGAGGAAACTGAAATTGACAGATCTAGAATGATCCGGGTCTGGATCGCAAGCCGGGTAATCTTCGCTACAAGTTATGAGCATGGTGATGACCAGCACTAATGATAGTCTCTCTACTCAGGTAATTACCAAATGTACAAACGATTCGCTAATCTCGGCCGAAACGTCCAAATCTCAATCACCATCTTACCCGACCTCTTACACATGATCGCACACGTCCCCCCCTTACAGGCCACCTTCCACACGCTTTCACACCGCTCACTGAAATCCCGGACAGGGGTCCCGCTCTGAGTTTCATACATCCGCACCCGTCCATCATTGCCGCCAGTAATGAGAAAGTTCGAGTCAAATTGGAGAGACGTCACTGAAGAATCGTGGGCGGAGATGCGTTGCAAGGATGTGTAGTTGCGCAGGTCGAACGTAATGACACGTCCGTCGGATCCTCCAGTAGCGAGGAGGCCAGTGGTAGGACAAAGTTGTAACTGACACACAAGTGCGGTGTGACCTTGCAACAATGCGATGCATTCCCTGAGATGACTATTGAGTCTCAAGCATGTCAATTGCTGGCAATGGACTGACCCTGACGCAGCATCCCACACACGAACGGTCGTATCCATCCCACCAGAAACGACGCGAACACCGTCGAATGCAACCGAATAAACTTCTTGCTCGTGTCCGGCGAAGACGTGTAGGCATTCCCCTGTGTCTACATTCCATATCTTCCACGCCACCTTAACCAAAAGACACGGATATAAAGTGTTTAGACGTACTCGGCAGGTTGCATCATAACTCCCGCTGACTACCCTATTGCCACACACGTCAAGGCATCGAACGCTATTCGAATGCCCCTCCAATATTCGAAGTAATCTGCCTTTCTGTATGTCCCAAACTCGAACCGTTGTATCCCGAGAGCCAGTGACCGCAATTGGACGGTTGTGCAAGACACGGGCACACCTGATAGTCGCGGCGTGGCCACGAAGAATGTAGATACAATGGCTGCAGCGAACGTGATCAGCCTGCAGGACGCAAAGCACTGTAAAGATAATACCCTGACACCACGTCCCAGACGCGTAGGCTCTTATCACAGCCAGCACTAACGACAATTGGATTGGGTTGACCCCAGCCTTCTGAAGTACAACACAAATCGCTTGGCTTTCCCGGGCTCTCTGAACGTTGTGTCGTCCTTAGTCGCCTCTTTTTCGGCATATCAAGTCCCAGAGCACGGCGATATTTCATGGGGATGAAGCCATTTGTTAAAGGTGATGCCGTTATATCATCACCAAGTGGTTTGCTATTATTCTCGGGTTCGTCCCAATAGCCTCCGCGACTGACGAGGTGCACTGCCCACACTCCTTGTTCATGTCCTGTGAGTGTGCGACATAACACACCAGTGTTGGCGCTGTAGATGTGGACCTTTGAGTTGGCACAGCCAACAACAACGCGGTCAGAGTCCAGCGCGACGGATGTAACAACACCACCATCAGCTGTCGCAATGGGCATGCGGTGTGAACGAAGAAGGTATCCGCCTCTTCGCATGTTAGACACTTGTTACGATATTAATTTATAGCATGTGTTGCAGATGGCTGGCGCTCACTTATGACATAGGAATATTGAAAATGTTTCTTGTATGATGGTGAAGCATCGCCAGCGGACTTTGCGTTGAAAGATCGTCTCCATGAGGATAGAGGAGATTGTTCTTGTCGCTTCAAATTTTCTTCTGCAGTAAGGGCTTGTAGGACTGGATCCATCGGATGAGTTGGGAAAGAATCCGTCTCTCTGGAAGATTCCTCGTTGAGCTCGTCATCGTGTTCGACTTCCTCGTGGTTATTCACCACATTGAAGCGATATGTCCCACACATCGATTTCCAGAGCCATTCGTCCTGAACGAGGTCATGCCACCGTTTGGAAACCTGGCTAGCTCTTGCAAGCGTCCTTGGGTCGTCGACAAAGTAAAGGATATGCAAAGCTATCTCTGGAGGAAGCTCTGCAAGGAAGTCACGTCGGAGCATGGGGGCAATAGTTTGCGAGAGGAATAAAAGCTCTGCATGTGTGCAATCATTGAGGAGAGAGGCGAGGTATCGTTTACGAGTTGCAGGGCCCAGGGCAATCAAGTTGGCAAACTCGATGCGAGACAGATTAGCGGGATCGTACGATGCAGAGTGCGCCCTGGAGAGATGGATGGTGTCGGTAAAGAGGGAGCTGGTCGGGCCAGGTGACGGTGCGGGGGTTGGGGGGGAGGCAGCGGGCATGAATACGGTAGAAGGTGAGTTGCATACGCTCACGTGGCGCCGATTGTCACCTGTACGGGGCTGCGAGCCTCTGGTGGCAGCAGCAGACTTGGCTGCGATATCGTCGCTCATGACTTGTGAGCACGATCAACTGGCAACTAGTAGAAGATATTGATGCGATAAAGTTTGGATTGATCTGTAAATTGCAACTTGATAAGCAATAAAGCTGGGAGTCAACGAGACATCCAGCGCGGGGCCGACTTGAATGACTGTCGCGGTCGTAGTAAAAGCTCTGTGCCTCAGCTCATCATACAGGACAACGCAATGGGAAGTATTTTCCATTTTGGGAAATGTATAAGTCACGTGATGAATTTCCATTTTTAGTAACTCAATCTAATAGACATCTCAATGTGATCACCAAGCTCGTCCAAGACAAGTCCCTCCTTGTACCGGCGCTCTCTGGTCTCAAGCCTCGTCTTCAGGGAAGTCTAGCCTGATTCCTAAAAAGATTATTCTGGACGTGCTCCGGACATTCCTGGTTGACAGAGCGCGAAACCTTGGCGGAAAAATGACTAAAAAGAAGTCTCAGGCTAAGAAACATGCACAGGCAAACGGTATCAAGTGCGCTTGCCGTGACATTTGATTACCTTAGTGCCCTGCTGACCTGCCTTCAGGACTCAGAATCAGACTCAGCCAGCTGCCCATTCAAAACCAACAAGTCCCGTTACCCCCTCTTCCTCACAACCGATCGAGTCCCCTGTATCCGTATTGGAGAAACCCACTGGCCCTACCGCGGACGACATAAAGGAGCAAGGGAACGTCGCTTTCAGGGCGAAACAATACAACGATGCCATTGAATTATATACCAAAGCTATAGGTCCGCTTGCCTCGTCTTATCACCTGCTTGTCATCATGTTTTTCCTCAGAGATGAAGCTCACCGAGCCTTCGTATCTCACCAACCGTGCCGCATCCTACATGGCCTTGAAACGCTTCCGCCCGGCATTGGCTGA
The DNA here is from genome assembly GCA_038093875.1 of Boletus tylopilopsis. Classification (NCBI taxonomy): domain Eukaryota; kingdom Fungi; phylum Basidiomycota; class Agaricomycetes; order Boletales; family Boletaceae; genus Boletus; species Boletus tylopilopsis. Next base: position 7,934 of record JBBPTB010000319.1, on the reverse strand, counting down.
TTGTCAGCAGGCGGCCGCGTTGCAATCAGCCGAACCTTCGTCAAAAACTCTGATCCGCCTCGCACGATGTCATCTTGCTTTAGGTTCTTCTCAACTTGCACTGACAACGATACGCACCGTTATATCCTTGGAACCGACTAATGCTGCCGCATTGCAACTTCAGGAAAAAGTCCTCGAGCTTGAAGCTCACTTGCGTAACTTTGACACTGCAAAACAACAAAAGGAGTGGGGAGTGGCTAGGCTAGCATTGGACAAGTGTCTACAAAGCATAGAAGGCGAGGGTGGCGAAGTGCCGACGCAATGGCGTCTGTGGAGAATCGAGCTCGAACTTGCACGTGCCCATTGGGATGCCGCCAATATTGCTGCAAAGTAAGTCGAGTGGTGAATATCACGGAAGCTGACATGGTAAATCATACGCTCACAGTGATGCCATGAGGCTTGATTCTAACTCGCCCGAAGTTTTGGCTGTGCGTGGCCTAGTGCTTTTCCTCTCTGGTAAGCTGCCACAAGCGCTTCAACACGTTGCATCTGCCCTCCGGTTGGACCCTGAACATGAAGCTGCTTCTCGACTACGGAAGCGTATAAAAGACGTCGAACGGATAAAGGAAGAGGGAAATGCAGCCTTCAAAAGCGGTAAATTGGACGAGGCAGTCACACTGTATACGGACTGTCTAGAAGTGCGTAAAACTCTGACAACCTTGATGGTCGTGCTGATGTCTCTACCCAACAGCGCATTGGTGCAGCGGACGAGGAAGGCAAGGGCGGACAAATCCGTGCTACCCTATTGTCAAACCGTGCCACTACATTAGTCAAGGTATCGGAGCATTTAATCATGAAATATAATGCACGTCTCTTATGGCCGCGAGGGTAGCTTGAAAGGTACGATGAAGCCCTGCTAGACACGGAAGAGTCCCTCGCTCTCCTTCCCACATCATTCAAGGCACTGCGCACTCGTGCTCGCATTCATCTGCACCTTGAAAAATTCGATGCCGCAGTCGCAGACTTCAAGTCCTCTATTGAACAGGCCGAATTTGAAAATGCAGACGCAGATGCTAGATCCCTCAAGACAGAGCTCAAGAAAGCTGAAGCCGCCCTGAAACGAAGTAAGACCAAGGATTATTACAAGATTCTTGGTTAGTTTCTACTTCATTCTCGGGAACAACTTGCTTTACGTTCATATTCAGGCGTCCCAAGGGATTGCTCTGACGGTGACATTAAAAAGGGATATCGTCGGGAAAGTCTGAAACACCATCCAGATAAGGTCACTGTCCCCGTCCCTACTGCGGTGATGTAGCTCACGTTGCCTCGTCTGCAGGGAGGAGACGAAGAGAAATTCAAACTCGTCGTCGAAGCCCATGCCGTGTTGTCAGACCCTCGACGACGAGAACGGTATGATATGGGTGAGGATGAAGATGGACAAAATGAATCCGGTGGTGGAATGGGCGGTCCATTCGGGAGTATGGATCCAGCTGATTTAGCCGATATATTTGCTCAGTTCCAAGGTGGTGGCCCATTCGGCGGTGGCGGTGGCTTCCGCTTCCACGCCGGCAGACCCTCTGGTGATTTTGGCTTTTGAGTTATCTGCATTTTCCCGATAGCATTTCCGTGTATCCTGGATGACATACCTTTACATATATTATACTTTTTGCAGCCTTCAATTTTGACTGGTGGCGTAAGCAGCACGTGATTCAGAATCAAACCAGTGGCTGTGCCATCACCCCTGTCATTATTCTACGTTGAACTTGAACTACACTTATCCTTCACCATGGCGAACATGAAGCAAGGCACCCTTTCATTTGCTAGCGCCAAACGAAACAACTCTACTCTCAATGGGAAGAAATCCTCAGTCACAGAAAAAGGGAAAAATAAGCAAATAGAAACACTGGTGAAGACTCGGGAAGATGCAAAGCCCAGCGTAGCCACTGAGATTTATTCTGATGAAGAGGGCGCTGCTGCTGTGAAAACCTCTGTTCCTGTCAAGAGAACTCGTGAGGGTATGAAGACGCAGTCATCTGCGGCGCCAAAACAACCACAAGTGTCCCCATCTGAGAAAACACAACCTTCCCTAGCCGGGGTAGAGAGGGATCATCTGGATATAGAAAGCAAGGGTTACCGCAAGTACTACAATGAAGTCAGGTCCAAGATGGGATATATGCAACCTGGTACGTATGCACGATTCGCTGTCGGTAGGGGAAATTGTGTTTATTCGGTGCAGTCCATTCAGAGGGCCAAAACAAGATCCATCTGATGCTCCGTTTCTTTGACATGTAAGTTTATAACGGAAGTTCATTCTTTCGTGTTCATGCTAGTTTCAGGTCATATGAATATGGTCCGTGTATCGGCATGACAAGGCTAGCGCGATGGAAGAGAGCGGAAGCGTTAGGACTTGACCCCCCTGTGGAAGTAAGTCTAAACCACTTACTTTTGACCCAGCATAATGATTGTTCAGGTCCGAGACATTTTGCTCACCAAGGAAGGCATTGAGAGGGATGAATATGCTCAATGTGTACTGCAAGGCGAGGTTTGAAACTTGTGGGTGAACTGCCCTTAGAAGGTGGGTGCTTAATCGTTCGTTTTGTGCCCAGGCTAGATTAGACTAAGAAACCCTTTCAGTTGGACTTTTTTTTTTCCTTCCGTCTTTTCCTTCTGCTTGATATACTCACTTCGATTCTTGCGATGTACTGACCGTATACCTGTCACTTTGACGCTGCTCTGTTGTATATTAGCCTAACCAATATCTCTGTGCTCACCCTACTTCAGTGTCCGAAGGCAGGACGACGGATGGGGCTGCCAAGGCTGCACGGAAAGAGGCAAAGGAAAAGTTGGTGGATACGACATCTCACAATCAGAGACTGTGTTATCACTGCCCAATACTCGATCTAAATTTATGCTTTTACCTTCCATCTTCAATTGTGATGGCGCTGATTCGATACACGTTCTAGCGTTTTAGAACAGCTCACTAGTGCATGCACCGGGTACCGTGCCTTGAGTTTTTTTTTGTCCTGAATGAACCATTGATTTGTTCGCACATGTACTGCTCACAGTGTACACTGCATACATACCCTGTAACAGAGACACACCGATACACTTACTGCCCAGAATGACCGCAGTGTATACAACATCAGGACCGCCACCCTGGCCTTGGGGCGGAGAAGAGCTCGCAGAAGAGCACACAGCTACGAGACTACACTACTACTCGGTTTGCTTTGATATTCCGAGTCGCGGCAACTCGCTGAGCATGCAGTCCCTTGCATTTTCCATGTGACTTATCCACCGTTATGTTCGTGTTTCTCTCTCGCCTACGCGGAGGCTTACGCCAAGACTTTGATTCAACGGACCGTTGACGGCAGAGCCTCCTTGGAATTCCCATTCAAGTACAAGCTATTCCACAGTTACGATTCTTCGGAATAGCTATGTAGACACTTAGATAATTTTGGCTGAGCAGCGCCTCATCAAACTTCCAAGGCCAAGCGGTCGACGTTATCAGTACTGTTTTGGTAAATCTGACGATCAAGTCTCTCTAACTTGAACTCACTAGAGGCCAGAGCTAAGTTGCGGTTGGCTCAGATGGACCTTCGGCACACAACATAAACATAACTTCCGGCAGGTTATGTAGCTCTCACATTGACCTCTCCGGTTTCCAGGCTCAGGAAAACGCGAGTACCCTTGAAAAGTATTGATTTCCTTTCGTGCACCTAGCCAACCCACAGTTTTTCGTGCTGGACATTCGGTCATCCCCATGAAGAAGATTCAGTACGACGCTTTAACGGCTATTTTCACGCACAGCATTATCGTGGAAAGAAAACGACGAAATCACACTGTACGGAGTGGGACGCTAGTCACATGCCAGAAGTCTGGTCGTCCCGCTCGCTTATATCGCGCAGCTGCCTCGGATGACCACGCAGCAATTTTGATCAAGGCATCATGATGGAGATGGCATCTTTCCCAGTTCGCGAGGATCAAAGGATTCTTTTCCAAGTCATCTGTTCTTTCGCGTGTCCACTCATATTGAGATAAAAGCTCTTCTCGGGGTACGTAGACTTGTGGGACGACATCACCACACTGTTGTTAACTGGTATGTTTTTTGGTAGTCGAAGTCGCCCCATCGTTGACTACTTGCACTAAGGTGTTTGCCGGTGCGAGAACCTTGGCCTCCTCGAGTATGTGGGTACATATATGTTATGTTTTCGCACTGGCATGAAGATGAATTTCCCAGGAGTCGGTGATTGCACACCGCTACGATGGAACCCGTTTGCCATTCCGTACCGGGAATAAGGAGCACAAGAGATCTCGTTCTCTGATATATAAAGAGGTACCTCCCAAAATGTTTATTCCCTACAACGGAGGAAGAAATCCTGGTGGACTCAACTCCACTGTTTCATGTTATAATGTCGTCACCTTGTCACTCTGAAGTGGACGTTCTTATCATCGGTGCTGGTCCCGCCGGCCTGATGTGCGCCAATGCACTGGCTAATGCACGGGTAAACGTCAGGATTGTGGACAAACGGTAAGTAGTCTTGATTGCGAACATCGTTCGTATATACCGATGTGCCGCATAGCCCCGCCCAGGTCACAGCTGGGCAAGCGGACGGAATTTCACCTCGGACAATCGAGGTCTTCCAGGCAGGCCTCCCTATCTTCTATTTCCAGGTTTCTATCAGTGACGACCCTCGCAGAGCTATGGAATTGCAGAGCGCCTTTTGCGAGAAGGATGCCAGGTACACATGGCTGTAAGTGACTTGGTGGGCGGGTGTTTGTTCTAACCCTTCATATGATGCAGGCTTTCTATGATCCCGGTCCCGAAGGCGGAATTTGCGTGAGCTCCATCGTGTGCATGGTCTGATGACATCTCATTTTTGGCCCTCAGCTATCACGACGCGCCCCAGATGTAACTGCACCCTCTGCTCGTTATCCTTTCGAGGTACATCTTACTCGAGTTGGCAGTTCTTTGCTCTCACATAAGTCGATAGGTTGCACTTCACCAAGGAGGAATTGAGTCGATATTTCTGGATTCTATGAAGTCGTTAGGTGTCGAAGTCGAACGTTCGACTACGCCCACGGACATCAAAGTATCAGCCAAAGAGGAAGAACTGGCAGATCCCACCTCACATCCGGTGGAAGTGTGTCTTTTTTTCCATACTGATACAAGCATTCACAAGGAAACTTCAGGTGACGTTAGAATGCTTAGAGGGGGCCAATAGAGAGCCGCGTAAAGAGATTGTGCGTGCTAAGTTTGTGCTCGGCGCGGATGGTTCGGGGTCCCGGTACAGCCACATCCACGCTAGAACTCACATACAATGCCCACAGGGGCCCACTCGTGGGTCAGGAAAACATTCGGCATAACCATGGATGGCGAACAGACCAGTGAGAACTTTTCCTCGGATTATTAAACGTCGCGGTGCCTTATATTTCTCTCAGACTTTATTTGGGGAGTTTTAGACATGGTTCCGGACACAAATTTCCCTGATGTTCGGAACAAGAGTCTTATCCATTCCAATAATGGGTCGTGCCTCCTTGTTCCTCGTGAAGCTGATAGAATTCGGATTTACATGCAACTCGCCGATAAGGATGTCTTGGACCCAGATACAGGAAGAGTTGATAAGGAAAAGATGGGACCTAATCAATTGCTCGAGGTTTGTCCTTTCCCACAGTCTGGATACATTGATCAGTTCAATGTCGTGGTGTAAATGTCGTGGTGTAGGTCGCACAACAGTCTCTCAGACCATACACCCTGAACCCGACGAATGGCATCAACTGGTGGACATTATATATTAGCAAGTCATTGTCGGTTACACGTTTTCTTTGTCCTGACGTTTGATCAGTCGGCCAACGCGTGGCATCCAAGTTCACTATCAAGAATCGCGTGTTTATCGCCGGAGACGCGTGTCACACGCATTCGCCGAAAGCAGGTAAATGGTCCCTGGTATTCTCTGTCAGGTGTGTAGGTCAATCTAATTGTTATTTCAGGCCAAGGCATGAATGCCAGCATGAACGACGCACACAATCTCGGTAAGTTAAACACGATCTGTCATTCCGCGCAAGTTTGACGGTGAATGGTAGCTTGGAAGCTCGCGTTCGTGATCCGCGGTTGGGCAGAGATGTCCTTGCTGTCGACCGTAAGTTACCGTTTGAGATGTCTGGCTTGCACACGTGCTTAACATTCTCGACATTTAGTATGAGTCGGAGCGCCGCAAGTATGCACAAGATCTTATCGCATTTGACAAGACATTCTCCACCCTTTTCTCCGGAAAACCCGTGACAGCCAATAATGCCAATGGCGTTTCCCATGAACAATTCCTTGAGTGGGTAAAGGCATAGGCAATTGAGCCCATCTTCTAATCGTAGTCAACAGGGCATTTCAGACATTTGGGGGTTTCACAAGTGGGATCGGTGTGCACTATGCCCCATCGGTAGCTGTCATCGATGCGCATCAATCTCTAGCGACCAACCTCGTCATCGGGGAACGTGTTCCCCCACAAAGGTTTCTTCGGGCAGCCGATGCATGGCCATATGAGCTCCAGGACCTACTCCCATCCGATTTCCGCTACAAGCTCCTCGTATTCTCTGGCGACCTCGATGATGCTGCACAACTGGAAAGGCTCAGGACCGCGGTGAAGGATATGCAACGACCGAGGAGCTTCTTGACGAAATACGTGTCAAAGGACCCTTCAAATTCGAGGTTCGACATCCTCACGATCAGCAAGGGAAGGAAGGAGGAATTCGATTTCCTAAAAGTTCCGTCGTTGCTGAGACCGCACTGGTCCAAGTAAGTACAGTTGTGATCTGGGGCATACGCGCTTATATTGATGTATCTCGCAGAGTCTTGATCGATGACAAGGATGTTACGGGTAACGTTGGTGGTCGAGGCTACTCATCCTATGGTGTGGTCGACGAGGGTGCGATCGTGGTAGTTCGGCCAGATGGATATGTTGGCACGATCGCACCATTGGATGGCATCGCTGAGCTAAATGACTATTTTGCGCGATTTATGAAGGTTTAAAGTTCTTTTTCGGGCCAAGGGAACGCGGAGCGCTGCCGATGGGTCATGGATGCTGTCACAGAGGCATGTTTCTTACTTAGCATGACATCGTCCAATATCGTTATCACATATATTGTACAATATAGAATCTTTGTACATCACTTGGTCACGGTGTTTTCCAACTACCAGTGGCTGGAGTCTTGTGTATAATGTTGGCATCCACCAGCAGCTCCTTTTCCGCACGGTGGCGAGCTGAGGCAGTTCGCTACAGCTTCAAGTGTCTGAGGGTGGTTACTCGAGATCGATCGGTGCCGGACTGACGGAGGGCAACTGTGATCTCCGGGAACTAGTACCATCATGACTCTGGGTCAAGTCTGTAGCAATACGGTTTGGCTCAGACTGCCTGAAAACAATCACGCCACCTGATGTGAGTTCCGCCAAGTTGACGAAGACTGAGCCCAAGTTACACTCCCAGTCCAGTTTAACCGGAGTTTTGATCTCTTTCGGACCCATTTATGTAACCGATCGTACTTGCAGCGGCCATACATCGTGATGGAAGGCTCGGCAATCTCCCCAGCGAGTAGTATATTGGCACAGCGGCCCAGTAGTGGACATCGTAGAACTTTATCCACGCCAGAAGACCTGCATCGTGCATCATGATCGGGGAAGTTGTTGCAGTAGTTTCAAGTTTATGCTTGCCTGCAGGCCGACCCGCAGCTGGTGGGAAAAGATACTTAAAACCCTTTCTCGCGAGCCCATAATTCCACCGGGTGATACACACGGGGACGATCATCGCGGACATCTTGGATAAAATATTCGACATGCAAACGCTCGCATAACTACTGAAACGTTTTCCTTATCCCTACAAGCGTGGGTTGTGGTGGGAATACGTCACACTTGTTGGGATAGTCTACCATTCAATTGTCGCGATATGGGCCATGCGGATACACGCATT
>JBBPTB010000318.1:0-24648 GCA_038093875.1 Boletus tylopilopsis | reverse complement strand
GGGCACAGCCTCTACCATAAAAGGGTAGGTGGAGATAAGGAGATAAGAAGGACGTCATCAAGGATGAGTCAATGGGAAGAAATATTCTCATCTACCAATAGCAATAGAAGCTCTTTAGTAATCATGAGAAATCATGAGTAAATGTGATAGTGTAATCGGACTGATGATCCGAAATCATAAGTCAGGAATCTGGGCTTCGGAATAATAATTGAATAATATGAAACACCCAGATTTCAACATGGTTAACAGGCCAATTTACTACCTACCATTCTCTCGGGACAGTGGCACGGCCCGGGGGAAGTTCATTACAATCGATGGTCTCCTAAAGCTCATGTCTCAGTGCATAGCCGAGCGCGGAATTCTACTCGTCCAGCCCGAGCACGTTGTGTCACTCAAGCTTAAGGGGGTGGAAGAGCAGATGTATGAAAGCAAACTTACGATCAACTCATTAGTGCAGCCTAATAAGTTGGATTTCAAGCACACCACGACAACTGCATACCTCAAATCAGTGCGTATGAATAATATATTAGTGATCATTTATTTCACTGACTATTCATCGAACCGTCTACAGGGATATAGCCACGTAAATAAACTGTCCTGGTCGGGGATGAAGCTGTCAAATAGCCAAAGTGACATTGAGAACACTCGGGCTGGTCAACAAGATGTGCACGGTGGAGATCCACACCATCACCGTGCTTCGGATAACGCATCCAAGTGGATACACCTTCAGAAGTGGCTGCATGTCCATGCTCGAGATATCTTGGACGAGAGTGACGACATCCTGCATGCGCGGTTCCAAATGGTTTATACAATCGGCCCCCAGCAGCACATTGATGGATACCCTGATCGATGGACGATTACTCAACAAGTCCTCGGGTTGGTGAAAAAGCATGTATGTTCCCTCTCACGATATGCCCCAAATTCCATTGACTGTGAACTTGGCCCACCTGGATCCTTTCCACGTGTTTACATCCTACAAACCTCGGACATTGGTACACGTCTGAGGTCATTGATTGTGGAAGACGTGATGGCTGGAGAGCTTCCTAATTTCAATTTTCAACATCTTTCCGCAACATTACGCGATGCTCTTCGGAGTTTCATATTTCACGAGAACGTCCTTCAGGTTCCAGCTGCAGCAAAGAAAGTAGAGGAATACGCAAAAGGATCCGACCAGAGTCATCTCTGGAATGGTTTACTGCTACTTCGCGGTCTCCTGGCCTCAAACATCCTCGTGTTTTCTCTTGGAGAAAGAAGATGGCGCGTTGACTATGGTCTAGTGGACTCATGGTCGTCGACACTTGCCGTTCCGTATCGCGCCAAAGATCTACCAGTACCCAACACCCAATTCGGACACCCAGATCTCACCATCATCCTCACATGCCTGTCTCATTACTATGCTGGTCTCAGCAAGGACCAATTGAGAGTGTCCTTTGAAACCTTGCTAGACCAGGATAATCCTACTACCGAATATGCACTTTGGATCCAAGATTACGATTCAGCACCAAATTCACTTCGGAAGCTCAACAACATCAACCTCAGGTCATCTGAGCAGTGGGATAGTGTCATATTCCCGCTTTTCACTAGAAATAAAGCAGCTATTGATTTTTACCTTTCGCGAGTGGTTTTTCCAAGGGAGGCGAAGGAATTTCCTTGGAAACTCTCCGGGTCTAGCTGGGATCTGGCAGAGAAGAGGGAAAAGCCTATAACGGGTACGTGAACGACCAGCTTATCTCAAGCTATTTGAATCTCATTCAAGAATCAGGATTTTCGGGGACAAATGACGGGCGATGGCTGTTACCCATGTCTATTGTCCAGCGCGACCTCAACCACCAGAAGGGGGCCAGCGCCAGGGTACTCGCAAATCTTCTCCGGCCAGAAAACGATACCTATGTGGTCACTCACGACTCTGATAGCGGCACACGATGGTCCACTCATGCTTTCCTCCGGATGTTAGCTGCTCAACAGCCCGAAATTCGGGTTTTGCTGGACGTCGGATCCCAGATACTCGATCTTCGCAATGACCAAGTAGCCACGGAGTGGCTCCAGATTTCCCACAATGCAGCAGGCGTTGTCTATTTCCAAGGTGGTGAATTGACAGTACTCGCAAGAAATGGCGTGATTCTACCGTTTCTCTCGTCACCACTTTCTCAACAGCTGGACCGTTGTATTGTCTATCTGGATCATGCACACACGAGGGGAACCGATATCAAGCTACCCATCGGGACTCGGGCAGCCGTTACGCTGGGTCCCATGGTGACCAAAGATGCCCTAGTTCAAGGTCCGTTTTGTCACCGTCACACCATCATTGAATCTTACTGTCTATGGTTTTGAGGTTGTATGCGGATGAGGAAGTTTGGTCGTGGTCATTCCGTCATGTTTTTTGCTCCACTTGAGGTCGATCGAGGCATCCGCGTGGTAGCTGCCAAGACCGATCCAAGCGCTCGAATCACTACCGCTGATGTCCTATGTTGGGCGATACACGAGACCTGGTCCGACATAAAGCGGCGAGCTCCCTACTGGGCTCAACAAGGGATGAGTCACAAATCAAGATATGAAGCTTGGTCTCGATTCGCCAGTGGGAGGCTTACACGACAGGAGCTGGCCAATGCGTGGGTCCAACCGGATTCAAAGTCACTGGAAGATCTATATTCACCCTGCAAAACTAACAACAAGTCCAGCAGTCTATTGGAGCTAGACCCAGACATCCTTCCACGCTGCAAGGCTCTTGGCGTTGTATCACTTCCTACAGCACAAATGGATGAAGTGCAAGAACGGGAGGTCTGTCGCCAGCAGGAGCGGGAGCGAGAGGTGGAGCTCCCACCCAAGGCAGAACCTGCACTACATTGCCTTCATCCGAACGTTGTTTCCTTCGTCAAGACTGGGATCCTCCCCCTCCTCCATTCCGGCAGTGCCTTTCTTCCTGTCTTCTCGATGTTGGAGAAAAGTTCCGCAGCTACTTGCGATGCAGATGTTTGGAGCTCACATATCATGGCGACAGCAGACTTCTGCAGAACAATCAAGCCTGAGTCCACTCAAGGTACTATGGATCAATATCTCCGACACGTCCAGTGGATTCTTTCTAGCAAAATCAACCGTGAAATATTGGTGGTGTTGAGTCCATTTGAAGTCAACCGTCTGATCCCAGACATTAGGGTAAGCGAGTACGTCCACCTCCACGTTTACGCACCCCGCACCTCCAAGCGCATGAAACCATCCGACGATCTCAAACTCTTTTCCATCCCACCTTTGCCTTCTGATTGGACACCGCCATTGGCTTTGATGGACCAGTTGAACGTGTTCGCTGGGCAGCTCTACCTCAGGGACTATGAGTCATACCTCCGGTTATATCGTTTCCTTGGCGTACCCACGAAGGAGTCCAGCGACGGTGCCATCCCGCGGAATCTATTCAACATACCTGGTGGTTTCGAACAGATGGAAATCATGTTCTCTGGTTCGCCACTGCCTTCCGTTATGGCGCTGCTTGCCATTCGGACCAGAGGAAGACCGTTTGGAGACACGCACATGGGCAAGATTCTCCAGGGACAGTTGCTGACACGGAAAGACTTCGAAGGGACGGCATCGATCATGTCTGATCGCAGCCTCATCGCCTACAATAGCCAGTCACCAAATGACGCACTAGATGACATGGAATGGGACCCATATCAACCATCCAAACGAGGATTTGAGACGACTGAGATTGTTGAAGGAGATCACGCAGAGCCTCCACGAAAGTAGCGCATGCGAATCGACAATGATGATCATTGATTAGTAGTGAGTTTTCTGGTCCTCAATTGCGAGTCCGCCACTCATTGTCAAATATTCAGCCTGTCTATTTATTCGTTCCCGCATGTACTTGTGTAGAGTGGTGGATTCACAGCATCGTCCATATGTTCCCGTTGACGTTGGTAGGATTCCATAAATTCTCACGAGTGGGTACGCTGCCGTTCATCAAACACTTCATATCCCAGTCCTTCGTTGTCCGAATGTGCTTCTATAGGTCGCTCGTCGATCATGTATAGATTATTCAATTGCACTGCCGTGCACAGCGATTGTCACTCGCATTCATTGGTCGTCTCGGAGCCTTGGATCAAGGACATATTCTGGCAGTTATGTTGAACGATCCTTTGATACGATAGGTCTGTTATTTGGAAGGCACCGCTGATGATTGTGCATTTGATTCCCTGATAATTGGACACACCACGGTGACCGACAACTCGGCCACGTTTTTTAGTTTTCTTTTCCCCCTGCAATACATGGTGCAGTGAGATATGGGGATCCCAGACGAGTACCGACAAACGCGATTGCATCTTGGCCAGAGTTTGTAAGTCGAGAATGATGTTGCCGGTAACTTGCAAGTGGAACCGGATTTGGGCACTAAAACCGGTATATTGCATCCTATAATCCCTGAGGATACATGAAGCTTTTCAGAAGACTACGTGCATACAGACATGTAAGTGGTATATAATTTTCGGAAACTCCGAAGAGTCCGAACTGGCATTGCTCTCCGGCTCCATCCGGAAACGTCAACAAATCAGACTGCCCTGATTTCACTTGGATATTTTCTCGATCTTGGGAAGTGAAACCAAGTAGCCAACAAGTATGATATATGAAAGGCAACCCCTTGCCACCCAGACGAAATTGAAAGGTATGTACTAAGGTATGTCACAAAGCGTGGGTATCAAGACACGAAATAAAGGTATCAAAGGATGGCGAAGCCTGATGGCCTTGCAGGAACTAAACAATAAATAGAGATATATATCAAGTCCCCGAGTTCCCAAAGTGGTATCCTTGCATGTGATGCAAATGAAGTCCAGAGTCCCGCCAATGAGAATGCGTGTGTACATTGTGGTGCATTCATGGCGTATCTAAAGAGACACCAGCTATGTGCAAGTTGATTGACGCAGCGACAAGACGGATGTTAAAAGCTGTGGATGAACACATGTGAGTCATTAATTCGTTTTGTGGCAAAGATTAGCGGAAACCCACCATAAACAGATGAAAGACCCGAAGGCGGAGAGACGCTGTCTGCACGAGGAACCAAGCGTAACCTGTGGATGAATCCATCATGAGTCAATGGTGGGTTCATCGATGGGGGTGGCATAATACTCACCACCAACAAACAGATACGCCACCAAAAAACGAAGAAGGCGCCGTTTGCGCGAGGCACCCGCGCGATTATGCAAGCACAAGCCGTGGCGGCTCAAAGTTCTTCACAAACTCGAACTGAGGGCCCGTCTCTGGACTATGCGGGTACCGTTTGCATTTCTCGACCGTCTTCCAGAGGGCGGCGATGATGCGCAGTGCTTCGCCGCCGTTCTTGGCATTCGCCGACTCAACGAGCCAGCATCCAATGACCATGCCCGTCCGTCCGATCCCACCGCGACAATGCACCGCAGTCACGCGACCTCTGCGCTCATTGTCCCTCAGGACATCCAAGATCGCAAACATGAACTCTGTCGACTCTGGAAGAGACCTGTCCTGAATCGGGAACTGGTGGTACTCGATCTCCGAGACGGGAATGTCGTGTGCGTGTGCGAGGTCGGGGAGGTGGGGAGAGTATGGGGAGAGTTCACCAGATTCGGTGAGGTCAATAAAGGTGCGGACGCCTGCAGAGAGGAGTTTGTCGAGTTTTTGGGTGGAAGACTCGAATGGAGACCAGGGGTATTCACAGGCGAGGAGTTGGGGAGTGGCCCAGTACGAGTTCGGGATGGGACGGGGACAATCTGTCCGGATAGGTGGAAGGGAAGAACGACGCTGAGGGCGAGTAGGCTCGCAGGGGCTGACGGTGATGGTGGGGATTTCCAGGGAGTGAGCCATCTCTTGACTTGTTTCGATTGCGGGGGGTTCGACGACGAGGAAGACCTGGCGGACGATATTTAAGCGGATTCGATAGGACCGGGGATCAAGGACCACGCATTGTTAATGTCGTGCAGCATGGATCAAGGCTTGCACGCAGTACTGCCACTGCAGGAACTGCCCCAGTTTGCGAAGTCCATCCTTCATTCATTGCTGCACAGCTAGTCGGCGAGAGGTATGTAACTCAACGCGTGTTGCTTACTCTTTTTTGACTTGCAACCCTGAAGATCGCTTCGATTTTGTAACTTTGCATTCTTTTTCCCCTTCCAACTCGGAGCTAGACTGAACTAGACCATCAACGCGTTTGATCGATCACGAGCGGAAACGAATCTCGAGGCTTCGGCGTTGGTCAGCAGCACACCCCACTTTGAAAAAGGTTGAGTTTGCTCCACCGCAGGGCGGCCACGTTGGGTGATCCTAATCAGGCCAAGTCTTACTTCCCGCCCTGGCAGCTGGGCATCCTGTTCCCATCCCAGCTTTTGGAACTACGATGCTCCATGCTCACCCGTTCATGTTAGATCTGACACCTTCCTCAATAGTTCGGCGTACGGATCCGGTGGGTCGTCCGGCTGTCATTCCCTTCCCTGAACTTGCGCCACATTTTTATCCGGCACCGCCGGCCCTTGGAGATACAGGCGTCTATCAGTACGATCATCGCATTCTGAAAGCGTATATTTACCAGCCTCAAGGCCCGTGAGCACTTTCTCCCACGTAACTTCCCGCAGCCCATCTTCCCCGCTACCTAACCGGGGCCACCAAAACTCCAAATGGCGTCTACCCAGAGCCCCCCAGAGCCGCTTTTCCCCCGTGCGTGGTGGAAATCCGCAATCGTTTACCAGATATACCCTGCCTCCTTTTTCGACTCTAACGGCGATGGCATAGGCGATCTCAACGGCATCCACGCCAAGTTGGATTATCTCAAAGATCTTGGCGTAGACGTGGTTTGGCTTTCCCCCATTTATCGCTCGCCGCAGGCGGATATGGGATACGACATGTGTGTGATCCATCTACTCTGTCCTTCGTTCCGTTGATGTGACACCTCCATTCGTGTTCGGGGTGTTACACTTCGAATCTTATCCCTATCTCACACACAGCTCGGACTATCGTGACATCGATCCAAGGTATGGTACCCTGGCCGATTGGGACAAGTTACTCCAAGGCGTCCACCAACGCGGTATGAAGCTTATGTACGTGATTATCTTCGGTCCATGTCACATCGAGATTCAACTGCAAGTTGATGTTCATTCCTTTGTCTGATGCTCCCTTTTTTTTCTCACAGGATGGACCTCGTCGTCAACCACACGTCCGATGAGGTGCATCTAAGGTTGACACCCTTGGGAACTGGAGAGTGAGCTGACGGTTGGGATCTGTACAGCACGAATGGTTTCAACAATCCAAGTCGTCCAAGGACAATCCCAAGCGCGATTGGTACATTTGGCGTCCACCAAGATGCGTCGACGGTCAACGTCTCCCGCCCAACAATTGGAAATCTGTCTTTCAGGGTGCGTTTTATGTGGTCCAACTTCGCTGGGTGAATAATACCGACATTTCTTCTGCTTCAAATTCTCTTTGAACCTCCTTGGGTTCCTTTGTAGGCTCGGCATGGGAATTTGACCCCGGGACAGAAGAATACTATCTGCACCTCTATGTCCTAAAACAACCTGATCTGAATTGGGAAAATCCTGTGGTTCGTGATGCCGTTTGGGACGTTATGCGATTCTGGATTGATAGGGGATGTGATGGATTTCGGGCAAGTATTTCCTTCTCGTTGATGGTGAGAGTCGCAGCTAACAGCCGATCTGTGCCCCTGCGTATCTAGATGGACGTGATCAATATCATCTCCAAGACTCCCGGTTTACCAGACGCACCCGTTGTAGACCATACCCAGTATTACCAACCAGCGAGCATGTATTTCGCCAATGGGTAAGTGAATCTACGCCACATCGTGCCCGAATGGCGTGTCACTGCGTGGTTTTCGCCTCCCTTTCCGAGGAGAATCTGATATGCTAAGTACACGACTTTTCAAGTCCACGCGTGCACGAGTATATTCAGCAAATGCATAGTGAGGTCTTGTCACGTACGTATATCCTTGTCTCAATCTAATCACCTGATTAATCGACGAGGCTGTGCGTGCTGTGCTTGATCTTGTACGTCGTGCCGTTGTTCGCTCCACCTATTGCAATGCGATCCCTGCAGAGCACAACTTGATCACGGTAGGCGAGACACCCTTTACACACGATGCCTCTGCGCTCGCGGCGTACGTCCTCCCACGAAACAAGGAACTCAACATGGTCTTTACCTTTGAGCTGATGGATTTGGATTCACCACCAGAGTTGCCCCTTGTGAAAGAGGCATGGCGATTGTCGGACCTCAAGGCGGTTGTGAGACGGTGGCAAACCTATAAACGAGACGAGGGATTTTGGAACGCGTGAGTAATGATTTCCTCTCTTTATCGCTTTTCTCTGCTTTCCTGGCCCAGCTCTCCTTTTCCTCTCATATTTGGGATTGGAGTGGTGGTGAGAGGCGCAAGGGTAGTGGTTCCACCTTCTGTGTAACCTTGATCGATGGCACATGAGAGGGTCCCTTGGGTCACCGTTCCGCATGGAGCGTTCGGGTGTTGGGAGTTCTTTCGGCAAGAGCTTCGACGAGCGAGGCGTCTGCGAGGCAGCACAGGCGAATGCATCCGCGCGCCCGGTGTCTTGCTCTGTGTTCACCATTCACCATGGGTCACTTGCTTGCCATTCCTGCGCACTAACGTAGGATGGACCTTGACGAGCAAGGTATCTGCGAGGCGAACCCAGTGAATGAGTTGGCTGCGCTCGTCGATGCAACTGGGGTAGGACTTGATGGAGGGCTTGTCACTCAATTTTTTTGGGTTCGAAATGGGCAGGACGATGGAAGAAGCATCGTCATGATGACCCAGTTCGTATCATGAACTTGTGGTCTATGTCGTGTACGGTCATGTGGGCGTGGGTGTGTGGTTACCTCACCGTGACCATCGTGTATTTCGTCCCTGTTCCACGTCCCCACCAACTCACCTTGCTTACTCCAGGGTCTTCATTGAAAACCACGACCACGCCCGGTCCGTCTCTCGTTTCGGGAATGATTCCCCAGCGTGGCGGGCATTATCGGCCAAGATGCTTGCTGTCCTCGAGGTGACACAGACGGGGACGTTGTATGTGTATCAGGGACAGGAACTTGGGATGAAGAACTTTCCGAGGACGTGGGGCATTGAAGAGTATGAGGATGTGGCGTCGCAGAATTACTGGCAATTGTGAGTGGCAACATGCCTTTTTCTTCCTTTTCCTCCTTCGCTCCGATTCTCTGTGCACTATATCCCTCCTCCCCGTCGTCTTCTTCGTTTCCCCCGTCTCTGACGTTAAATGTAGGGTCAAGGAACAAAGGCAGAGAGAACAAGGGAAGGAAGAGGTCGACATGGAAGACGTGTTGGATGGGTTTCAGCAGAAAGCCCGGACCACGCCCGGATTCCCATGCAGGTAAGTATTTTCGTCGTCGTCTTTCACGTCCCACGAAACTCTGTGGGATGCTATACCCCGTGCGACTACGATAGTAGCACTGGTACGAGGCACCGCCGCGCTCGTTTGACCAGCTGCCCCAGTGCACATGGGTTTATCTTGGCACATTTTCATGTTCTCTCCCCACATCGCTGTTCCTTCTTCTTGTATCATCCATGACCTCATTTCATCTTGTTCACCGTGACCTTGCTGTTCATGTGCCTCCATCGCTATCTCATCTTATGCTTGTATCATCTCTACATCTAACCATTAAACCTTCCTCTCAGTGGGACGCCACCCCCAATGCTGGGTTTACGACCGGCACGCCATGGATGCGTGCCTACGAGGACGATGCCCGCGCAGGATGGAACGCTGCTGATCAAAGCAAGCCCATCCACCCCACCCTCGCCTCTGAATCGCAAATCCGCGGGGACGACAGCGTCCTCGCCTTTTGGAAACGCGCGATTGCGGTACGCAAGGCGCACGACGTCTTGGTGCGTTTTTTTTTTTTCCACCCACCGCTCGCGTTCTTGCTTGACATGTTTCCACCATGCAGACGTACGGCGATTTCGAGATGCGCATGGAACCAGACGAGAGGGTGATGGCGTACGTGCGGACGCTGGGACGTGCGCGGGCGTGGGTCGTGTTGAACTTCACGGCAGAGGTGGTCGAGGTGCCACTTACCCCTCGGCGACGACCGCAATGGATGTGCGCTCGTATTATGCAACTATCCCGAGGCAGAAGGGTCTGGATCGAGCATGGAGATCGGCGAGCGCAAGACGTTGGCGCTGAGAGGCTACGAAGCGAGGTTGTACGTTCAGACGGGTGTGCATCTCGCGAATTGATTCCGATTCGATCCCCTTCCAAAGAGGCGTTTGGATCTCGTTTTGTTTTGCATCTGAATTTTGTTAAAGAGGAAGCGTTGATGTATGTGTATGAGTACTGATTTCGATGGATCAAATATGAACTCGAGTTCACCTACGATAACCACGATGATATCTTCGATGTACAACAACATGGTCCAGATAACCAACGATGTATTTCGATCCCACGAGAACCTGCTATTGACATCGGCTCCCTGAACAATTTGCGACTCTGGTGGGCAAACTCGTAAACTTGCTATATCTTGGATCTTGATTGCTCCTTCTTGGCAACAAAGCTGTAGAATCAGGCCATCTTGGCTGACTGGCTCCGGAAAGGGTATCTGTCCGAGCCCCGCAGGTTCGCCAATCACCACTTCACCTCATCCTCCTCGTGCCCACCTCATGCTCCAGCGTTAGCACTCATACTGTGACCAAACTGGAAGCCATCATCGCACAGGATTTGGAATCGACCATAAGATATATCGGATTGAGATACGTCCAGATTCGTGTGCCGAGGACGAGCGCGTAGAGCGACGAGCAGAAACTTTGTGAGGTGCGCGAAACGCTACCTAGCCCATGCATTGGCACGATTTCGTCGGAAAACGGACCCGTCGGGTTGACAGGCCACTGGAAGTCATAGTGTATGGAACACCGGCCTCGAGAGTCGAGACATTTTGCCACAGCCTTGAACTTTGTCAAAGTAAATCAAAAGTTCCATCATACCGGGGGGTCGGCAACTTACTTTGACTCGATCGTGGTACAGCCAATGACCAACACGTCGATTCGGTGGACAATGGACATGCCACGACACTGGCAATGATTCCGAATCCGAGGAACGTAGCAGCCGGCTCGGCCCATCCAGATCACGGACAATGATGAGGTTTCCGCAGTCTTGGCTGCCATTACGTGCACCATACTTCATAGTACGGGTCTAGGGTCTAGAGCCACAGCTTTGAGCTAGGCACTGGCACTGGAAGAGGCTATCCGATCGGCGGCAATGGGCATATCGTGCATGCTGCGCTGAGGGCACCAGAATTCGATCGAAAATAGGATGGAAACAAAGTTTGAGTTTGGGGGTTGAGCATGAATGCTGCGCACGCAGTGGCATGATCGATGGCTTGAAGCGATGCGCAATGCAGAATGGACGGCTTGCACGCTCCAGGCCACTGAAAATGAACGAGAAGGGGTGACCCGAGGGAAAGGTAACGAGATTGGAAACGCGCCGCGCGAAATCAGCCTCTCCCCATAGTAGTTCGTGGGGTAGTGACGACGACGGTAGAATGTAGTTGTGCCCGCTTCGCCGAGGGATCTAAGACCGTGGCTGGGCGGAGGAGGGTACGTCTGCGTAGGCTCGTCTCACCAGGCTGGGTCCGTGTCAGTGCTGCCCGGGGGTGGCACCATCTCTGAAGGCTCGTCGCACTCTAGATGGGTTGTCATCGCCAGGTGTAGTCGGCAAATCGCGCAAAGATGCACAGCATGTTTCACTTATCACAAGCCATTTCGTTTGCAGGGGCTTTCTACTAGACAACATGTCGTTCGTCGCACTCCACAAGGACTCCAACCAAATAAGAGTATTCCTTCCTCACCTCAAAAAGCTACCTCCAAACCCCCACATCGCCCGTAGAACGGAACCCTTGCAACGCGCGCTCGCTCCACCATCGGTCTCTACAACCACAGACAGCGAGCGCTTTATCGTGCCTCGCGAAGACAAGGCTCTCCGACACCGACTCATTGCTTGTGATCAAAGGTCTTTTCTCACAGGCTCTGCCTCGGCTGATTTGCGGGCTGTGCACATAATAAATCCCGTTCGTTCGAATCCAATAAGAAAGCGAGACGTGGTAAGTGTTCTGGTTTGGAAACGTATCAATATCTAACACTTCCCCAGGAAAGTCTCCTTCGTCGACAGAAGATCCATGACAGTGATTCCACATGGACGTTTCTGCTGGATGGTCCTACCAATGCCATTCTCTGTGAGTGGACCAGCATTTTCAGATATTCTTCGGTTAATTGCCTCTATTTCAGTGGAAGACAGCCTCCGTGTCCACTGGGAGCTTTATGGGACATTTTGCATCGTTTCATCAGAAGATGATGCTTTGACGATGTTGGACGCTTTAAAGGTCGTCAATACTGAATGGACAAAACATGATCCTGAACTCGGTTATCCGAGACCGTTAGATGTGTGTCTTCGGCGCCGTCATTATGGATCGTTCATAACGATGACGCGACTGTAGATCACCCAGCCACCTTTTGCGAAGCCGCGTTGGGATATCATTGTCCTCCATCCATCCGCATTTCTCCCGGATCGTCAACCGCTTTTCATTGCAAACCAACGGACATTCTATGTGCAGGGTCAACCCCCACCTGCATCTCAGTTGTCATGGTCTTCTTGGATTGCTTACGACGATTATCTCCGCTCGGAAACGCCTCCCCATGATCCTATTCCCCCTTTTGTTGTCGACAATGTTCGCTCAGCCTTGCATCATCCCCCACTCTCTTCTCTCGCCATGGTCATCAATGCACATTACAAATTGAATCAATTTATGCGAGATCACGGTTCATCCGCTAGCCCCCGTGTGCGCTGGTTGGCAGATCAAATGTCGCAGCTCGTTACCGCAATATTTTACGCGCCTCCGGGTTATCCTGAAGCAACAACCCAAACCCCCGCGACCGTCACCAGGACTTCACAATCAACGGCAATTACCGGCCAGCACACGGAACAGGTCTACCCACCCTCAGGTCAACCAGGCGGTGGCACGACAATCCGCCGTTCAGCGTCGCAGGATGAACACGACGTACTCGATGCAGTGGAGCCTCCCGAAGCTGTCGACGACGATGATGGTCTCACCGACTCGGAATTTCGATCGGTTTCGGCCAAGGCAAGGGATCCGAGTGCGGATGCGAAAGAACGTGCCGACGCAGCGATGATGATGATCTTTGGGACTCGTCGTGAGTCGTGTCGGAAATGTCGAGCTTCGCTATCACTGACCTACGTCTTGTAGGGTATGCCGACCCTTATGTGTAGGCCCTCGAACGATTCGTACCCGCAAATCTCCTACGTGCTTGTTCACCGACGAAGTGTGTTGATGAGAGCTATACAAACAAGTTGCATCACGAAACGGTTTTTTTTTTGAGACTTTTGCCACGCAGAGCTCACTCGCAAATTCATCAAGTGCTCGGCTTATGAGAGGACTCGCACAGTGAAGATGGTCAGACTAGGCCCATGGTTAAGCTTTCTCTTGGCTCCGAATTAGCTCGTGTACGGGGGTGCCCCGTTTCCGATTGTTCGTCGAAGTCGACTCACAAAACATGGCATTACACGTAGTATCATCTGTACAAAAATGATACGTCTTGTCACCCCTTCGCAACCCAATCTTCACTGGCGTGAAGCAGCGCGAGACGCCCTGCCAGTTCCTCGCACGTCCAGCTCGCGCTAATCCTTCGTTTGTCCTAGAGTCTTCCCGGCAACTAATGCTGGTGGCCTCGGAACGAACGATACCATTGCCTACAGAAGCGGGAAGCTGTGTGTCAACGACGGCGATCCGGCGACAGAGCTGACCTTTGTCCCTTGGGTACGTCCTTCCTAATGCCGATCTTACAATACACCGCCGTCTGAAGATAGTGTTGCGTTCGTGCTTCAGTTTCGTCATCCAAAGGTGTGCAACGTGGCGGAATGCAGGGGAGAACGTGCAGTGTCGGTCGTGGTTGAGTACCGTGTGCATGATGTGACGATAGGTGGGTGGTGGGTCAGTCTAGAGATTCAACGCATGGTTCCGGCGACTTGCCTTTGGAACAAACGTTGGTCCTCCTGACGTTCATCGCGCGTGCTCTCGTCTTGTGGTTGCAACATTACGATAGGCCGAGTCTCCGGCGTCACCTGGTAATGACAACTTGAATATGACTTTTGATAGTGCCGCTGATGGGTACGTGAAGAAAGATCAGGTAAAAATGGCCAAAACGTCATGTTTCTGAGATATCATTAAGATTCAGCAGCTGAGCGATGGGGTGGTAGCAAAGTGGACGCTTACGGTGAACGCCTATGATCGACCATGGAAGTATCAAGGCTTCGAAGAGGTAAGCCAATTTGATCCTCTTGTCTTGCGGGTAACGTTACGATAGGCCGTACCACGACACGTTTCGTATGCCCCAAGCAGTTTGAATCGTACAAGAGGCTAATCAACCTTGGGTTGTTCCCGTGCTTATGGTGCTGCTGATTGGTACGTGAAAAGACTGAAATAAGGCTCAAATACAATGCATCACATACCATGTTCATGACGACTCCTCGATACGTACGATGGCCCAGGAGTCGACCGGTCAAAGGCGTGAAAAGACGAGGAGGACAGTTCTAACTTCTCGGACAGGTCCGGCGTCGCTTATTGCAGCTCATCGATAAGTCCGCCTCCGACGATTCTCGCTCTTATTGTCACCCACAGCCTACGGCGGCACTACCATGTATCTCAAGCGTGGCATTCGATCTTGGGAATGCAGACTGTGGCATACGAGCTCCCGGTGCGCGTACTAGCATTATGCAGTTATCCAGGCCGACCTCCAAGTCTTCAGCCCTGTGCCACTGCTTGCTTTCTGAGCAGGCAGACGACCCGCATTCAAGTTCATGAAGTCGGTCGGCCCTTTCGCTTTAGAAGTGAGCCAACCGTGCATCAAAGGCCCTTTGTGCTTGCTCAACGACTTCGTTTCCTAGAACGAAGCGCCGTAATCTCCCAACTATTCTAAAAGTGCGCACACGCGTTTACCATGTACCATTTTACATGGCGAGCCTAGTCCTTCCATATCAGAAGTCGCGTGATCTCGAGCCATTTGGTGTAGGACCTAGGTATGTATTGGTCGTTCGTCGGCTACTGATAACGAAACTGATGTAGAGTCTTGGTCGACCATGAACGGCCAATTTTCCAGCAATTGCTCACATCCATTTATCGTCCATCATCCCGGTGAGTCCTTTGGCATCAGCTGTACGGTCTGTTTTGTTTTCCTTTGCGCAGCCGACCGGAACCATTGTTAGTGCATGTGGTCGGAGAAAAACTTAAATTGACATTGATCAATTAGAACAAAATGGTGCGACCACGACTGTCCATCAATCGGCGACCATTATTATCCATGTGGGCTTTTGAACCTGCTCTATGGCGCAGAATCACCCCTCTCCTGGTCGATCAAGGGGTCGTTTCAAGCAGCGCCACTTCGCTGCTTTGGAAAGCGATGCGTGTGTGGCTTGTCTCGCGCAGTTGCTCGATATCTGGATGCATGTTGGTTGTTCTTTGTGTCGTTGACGCCGCCTCATGTGCGAATGATGTCGCCACCGCAACGACACCAAGAAACAGGTGCAAGTTTGGTGTTTGTGCGCTGGATGCAGATGGTTTATGGTGTTGGGTATGGCGCTGTTCGGGTTCAGAGCAAGGGACGAGCTATGGTCTCGGTCAGCCGCTGATTCTAGGACTTGTAGTCAATACCTTGATGAAGGTGGAATGTTGCATTGCAAAGCGTTTTATTGCTGTCGAGTAAAACTCGGCGTGACACGTCACTCAGTCACGTGTATGTCCGAGTCGGAAGTCGGAAGCGTCAATGATCGATCGATCGATCGATGGAACCTTTCTTCTTTCTTCCTTTCCACCACCATCGGTCACAACTCAGCACGCTTCTTCTTCACGAAGACTACATCCAGGATGGCGACAGACTCGGAAAACTCTTTCGAGAACCTCCGCGAGAAATTCGGCCGATTCAGAATCCTTATCGTCGGGCGCGCAAACGCTGGCAAGACGACCATTCTCCAGAAGATCTGTAACACGACCCAGAAGCCAGAGATCTACAACAGTAAGGGCAAGAAGGTACGCCTCTTGTTTGATACATGGAGTCGAGTGGTCATTGAAGCCGCATGATTAGATCAAGCTGTCCAGCGTCGAGGGGACGATGGAGGTAAGTACCGCTCGACCATGTGTTGAGCCGAGACATGATGCCGGCCCTCCTTAATCACCTCTAGCGTGGCATCCATGATATCGAGAACGAGATGATTTTCCGGAGCAACGACAAGTTTGTCTTCCATGATTCGCAAGGCTTTGAAGCCGGTCGTGTGGACGAGTTTGAGAGAATGAGGAAATTCATCGCCGACCGCACAAATACCACTTTTATCAAGCAGCGCATTCATGCGATATGGTATTCCTCCACGCCGAGTTACAGTACACTAGCTGATAATTCTGTTGGACAGGTATTGTATCTCGATGGACAAAATCGAGCGAGCAGTTCAGCGATCCGAGGAAATGTTCTTCGGAGAATGTGACCCCGGGAATGGTGAGCTCTTCTTGTTGCAGTGTCCAGGAACTGACGTTGTGGCCAGTCCCAGTTCTGGTATTGTTCACGAAGTTTGATGCGCTCTTGGTCACTGCCATGGGAAAATTGGAACCTGCTGATCGGCGGCTTCCATTGGAGCAACGAAGGCAGAAGGCCAAGCTACTCATAGATGGAATTGTTGACAGAGCTGATGTATGGGGGTGTCTTTCGAGGATGACATATCCCCCGAAGTGCTATGTTAAGCTTGAAGGTTTGTGTGGTGATTCTCTATCTACTTGCTGTGATATCAATTGCAAAATACTAGACATGCACAAGCACAGTGTGGGATGCAACCAGCTACTTGAGAGTACTGCATCTGCCCTGGGTGAGGAAGTACTGCAGATCCTGCTTGTCTCAGCACAGGAGACAAACATTGCACTTTGTGTAAAGCATGCAGTTCAAGGGTATGTCATTCTCAAAAAAAGCCAACTAATGTTGACATTGCCAAAGGCTAATCTCTGACACACATGCAATGTACAAGTCCAACCCCACTGGATATGAAAGGCTGAAGCTTGTCAAGCTTGCAGTGTGGTTTCCACATACTTATGTAGGAAAATATTTTCAATGAAGAGTTGCATGCCACTGATGCAATATGTAATTTTGTTGCTGATTCCCTAATGCTCATAGAGTGTGAGAGTTTTTTTGCAGGAAGATGGATCACTAGTCATACTAAATCCTTTATATCTTCTTTTCACTCTACTCTGCAAATCATAGCAAGTGAGTTCTCCATTCAGACATGCCTATGGTTTCAGTAATGCTGAACATACTTTGCCCACTCATCCTGCTCTGCAAATCATAGATGGTAAGTTGTCCAATCACACATTTTGGTGACAGTATTTGTGCTGCAACATTCTGTGTCTCCTCTTCACCCTGCCTTACAAATCATAGTTTGTGAGTTGTCCATTCAGGCATGTTGGTGGCTGTGATAATCATTTCATGTCCCTTCCTGCAAATCATAGGGAGTGAGTTGTCCACTCAGACATGGTGGCTGTGACAAAATGAATTTTACTCTTCATTCCTGTGCTGCAAATCATAGAAAGTGGGTTGTCACTTCAGTTGTTGATGGCTATGATCATATCCACTCATTACCCTGCTCTGCAAATCAAAGACAGTAAGATGTTCATTGTGGCATGCTGGTGGATGTGATAATGCTGAATATTACATATCTCTGGTCTGTAAATTATAGTATGTGAGTTGTTCATTCAGACACCTTGGTGGCAGAAATCATGCCAAAACATTCTGTATCTACTCTTTACCCTGCTCTGCCTCTGCAAATCATAGCTTGTGAGTTATCCATTCAGATATGTTGATGTTGGTCACCATGCTGAAACAATACACTGTTCACCCTACTCTATAATCATAGCTTGTGAGATGTCCATTCAGACATTTTGATATTGGTCATCATGCTGAAATAATCCACTATTTGCCCTGTTCTGCAAATCACAGTGGGTAAGTTGTCCATTCAGATATATTTTAGTGATAATCATGCTGAACATTCCATGTCCCATCACCCTGCTCTGTAAATTTACATAATGCATAGAATGTGAGTTGTCCATTTTGGCATGGAGGTGACTGTGACCATGCTGAATATGTCATGTCTGTGTTTCACTTGGCTCTGAAAATCATAGGCAGTGAGTTATCCACTTTACCATGTTGGTTACAATGATCATGCTGGATATTACATATCCACTCTTTGCCCTGTTCTGCAAACCATAGAGAGTGAGTTGTCTTGTGAAATGCATATTGGTGGATGTGATTATGCTGAACATTATGTGTCCACACATCTCTGTAAATCATAGCATGTGGGTTATTCATTTAGGCATGTTGTTGATCATACTGAATATTTCATGTCCACTGTTCATCATGCTTTACAAATCATAGACAGTGAGTTGTCCATTTGGCATGTTGATGGCTATGGCCATGCTGAATATTCCATGTCCACTGTTCATCACACTTTGCAAATCATAGACAGTGAGTTGTCCATCTGGCATGGTGGTGATTTTGCTGAACATTCCATGTATATATCTTATCCTGCAAACTTGAATAATAGGCAGTGAGTTGTTTATTTTGTCATGCTGGTGGCTATAATAATATGTAACATCCCCTTTCTTCATCCTGCCTTACAACTCATAGGAAGTGAGTACTCCATTCAAGCATGATAGTGGCTGTTTAATGTCCACTTTTTACCTTGTTCTGCAAATCATAGGCGGTAGGTTGTCCATTCAGATGTGTTGGTGACAGTAGTCATGCTGAAATCTACTCTTCACCCTGCTTTGTAACTAATAGCTAGTGAGTTGTCTATTTGAATAAATTGCTGGCTGTTATCATGCTGAATATCCACCTTGTTTGCAAATCATAGGAAGTGAGTGGTCCAGTAAAACATATTGATGAGTGTAATCATGCTGCACATTCACTCATCACCATGCCCTGCAAATCATAGATGGTGAGTTGTCCATTTTGGTATGCTGGTGATTGTGATCATGCTAAAAGTTCCATGTTTACTCTTTATCTGGCCCACTTGAATTATAGTCTGTGAGTTCTCCATTTTGGTGTGCTGGTGGCTGTAATCGTGCTTAGAATTACCTCTCTTCACCCTACTTTAAAACTCATAGGCAGTGAGTTGTTCATTCAGGCATGTTGGTGGTTGCTGAATATTCAATATTCACTTTTTTTTACCAGAGGGTAAGTTGTCATTCAGACATGTTGGTGGTAGTAGTCATGCTGAAACCTACTCTTCACCCTGTTCTATAATTTATAGGTAGTGAGTTGTTCATTTGGATAGATTGCTGGCTGTCATTATGCTGAACATTGATCCTGTCCTGCATATCATAGACAGTGAGTCATCTAGTCAATCATGTTGATAACTATGATCACACTGTACATTCTATATCCACTCCTCATCCTGTTCTCTGAATCTTAGGAAGTGAGTTGTCCATTTAAACATATAGCTGGCCATATCATGCTCAATATTCCATGTTTACTCTCCACCATGCTATCTAATTTATAGGCAGTGAGTTGTTCATTTGAGCATATTAGTGCCTATGATCATACTCAACATTTCATGTCCAATCTTCACATGCTCTCTAAATTGTAGTTTGTGAGTTGTCCATTTAAATGTGTTTGTGACTGTTATCATGCTCAACATTCCATGATTTTCACCATGCTTTCCAAATTATAGTCTGTGAGTTGTCCATTTAGACATGTTGGTGACTGTTATCATGCTCAACATTCCATGTCCAATCTTCACCATGCTATTCAAATCATAGTTTGTCAGTTGTCCATCTAGACATGTTGATGACTGTGTTCATGCTCAACATTCCATGTCCACTCATTGCTTTGTGCTGCAAATCATAGTCTGTGAGTTATTCACTCTGGGGTGTTGGTGGTCATGATCATGTAAAATATTCCATATTCACTCTTTGTTCTGCTCTGCAAATAAATAGGAGGTGAGTTGTTCATATGTGTTGGTTGCTGTGATCATGCTGAATATTTGATGTCCACTTCCTGCTCTGAAAATCTTAGAGAGTGAGTTCTCCATTTGGACATGTTAGTGGCTGTGATCATGCTGAACATTCCAATTCTTCACCCCTACTCCTGTCTTAGCAAGTGAGTTTCCATTTTTGACATCATGCTCAACATTCCATGTTCAATTTTCACCCTGCTTTGCAAATCATAGAGAGTGAGTTGTCCAGATATGTTAGTGGCATGTAGTTATGCTGAAGCATTCCATGGCTATTCTTCATCCTGCTGTAGATTGTGAGTCATCCATTCAGGCATGTAAATGGCTGTGATTTTGCTGAACATTTCATATAACTCTTTGCCTTGCTCTCAAAATCATAGAATGTGAGTGGTTTATTTAGGCATATATGGGCTGTCATCATGTTGAATACTTCATTTCTGTTCTTCACTCTGCTTTGCAAATCATAGTCAGTGAGTAGTCAATTTTGCTATAATAATGGCTGTAATCATGCTGAATATTCTATTTTCACTCTTTATCCCTGCTCCTGAAATTATAGGAAGTGTGTTGTCAATTTAGACATGTTGTGACTGTCATAATGCTGAATATTTCATGTCCACTCTTCACCCCTACTCCTGAAATCATAGGGAGTGAGTTGTTATTTTAGACAAGTTAACAGCTGATGACACTGAATATTCCATGTCCACTTTTCACCCTGCTCTATTATAGATGGTGAGTTGTCCATTCAAACATGTTGGTGGCTGAATATTCAATTTCCACTCTTTACCCCATTCTGGAAATCTTAGAATGTGAGTTGTCTATTGAGAACTTTTGGTGGCAATGATTGTGCTTGACATCCATGTCAACTTTTTGCACTGCTTTGAAAATCATAGGCAGTAAGTTGTTCATTCAGACATGTTGGTGGCTACAATTGTGCTGAATATTCCATGTTCATCTTCACCTTGCTCTGCACATCATAGCTTGTGAGTTCTCCACTCAAACATGTGATGTCTGTGATCATGGATATCCACCCTGCAAATCATAGAGGGTAAGTAGTCTGTATTGGCCTGTTGGTGACAGTGATCATGCTGAACATTCCATGTTCATACTGCTCTGCAAATCATAGAAAGTAAGTCCTCCATTTAGATATATTGAATGCTGTGATCATGCTAAACATTCACACTGTTCTGCAAATTATAGGCAGTGAGTTGTACATTCTAACCTGTTGATGGTGTCATCATGTTGAAACTCTTCACTCTGCTCTGTAAACCTTAGGAAGTGAGTTGCCTATTCAGATATGTTAGTGGCTGTACCATGCTGATCATATTCATTGTTCATTCCCCTTTGGAAATCATAGCATGTGAGTTGTCCATTGTAGCATGTCTATGGCCATGATCTGAGTATTTTATATACATTTTTCATTCTCTGCTGGCAATAATAGTTTGTAAGCCTTTCATTTAATCATATTGGTAGTCTATTATTTCCCTATGACTATCACAGAAAGTAGGTTAAAGTGTCCTTGCAGTTAAATCCCTACTAATTATTTCACATTTTTATAGCATGTAAGTTGAGCAACACAATGCATTTATTATCTTTCACATTAGTAATTTCTATTCAACAATCATAGAAGGTAAGCATTATCATTCATCATATACATATTTTATCTTATGTATACTTCATAGCATGTAAGTGATATTGTAACACTTTAGTAGCTTTTATATAGGCTTACCATTTATTTTGCAGCTGGTGTGTGTTTTAGTATATTTATGTCATATTGATGCTATTCTAGTGTGAACAGGATGTAAGTTCACCATTTGAAATAACTTTCATTGTGATTCACATATCATTTCCAGCAGGTAATTCTTTCACTGTGGTAACATTCTTTTTTAACCTTCATGATTCAGGAGGTTTGTTTTTAAATTACACTCAATGACATTTATTTCTCATGTGTTTTTGGACTGGCCAGTTTCTTACAAGCAATGTATGTATTTTCATTTTGAGTCTGTGTGCATTTATAATGCATTATCATACAGCCCTGTACTTCCTATGGGGATGTTCGACAGATGATTCTAGCCAATCAAGTAAGCATATCTTAATTCAACTATAGAAGTATAATCTATTAAATATTTCAGGTCAATCCTACCAGTTGGCAACAGTATCTTCAGACTGGCATTGGTCTAAATTATTTCATATGTAATAAAAAACAACTAATATTGCTCTGATGCAGATATCCTTCTGATATTGGAACATTCTTACTATCTTGCTCAACAAAATGTTCCAGAAGCCCTGTCTTCTGCTGCCACCCAGTACAAGATGTCAGACAGACCAGCTAGGGTAGAGACAGCCCTCAAGGACATTTTCCAGGAGTACATGCATGCACCAGAGATCACAGTGGACATGATCTTCAAATTCATCATGCAGAATTGCATGGGTAAGTTGTACAATTGTTCTTGTATCCCATTTGTTAACTTTGTCATTCTTCAGAGAGGCCCATAGCTCAATGAAGCACTTTGGCTAATCATCTCATGACAGCCTTCATCACTTCAACAGTGGTGGAAGTAGACATCCTGTACAACATTGAGAGGTGGAGAAAGTTGATCTTGTAAGAATAGAATTGTGGAGATATCTTGAATTGTTTGGTGGATTGTTGTACATATTCCAGGGATCCATGCATGAATGTGTTCTTGGTTAGTAAATTATGAGAAGCTGGACTACACAAAAAGGATTTCTTCACATTGGTTTTTGCAAGCCATTGAGGCCAAATTTAATAAGTTGTATGATACACTCTGGTGCAGGTCACAGAGTGCATAGACAAATGTAATTTAACCCACACATTCAATCTTATCCCACCATGCATTATGTAGTGTATTAGTGCCATACCTTCAAAAATATCTGTCTCCCAAGCAGCCAAGCCAAGTGATGCCTCTAGAAACTTCAAATCACTACACATCTGCTTTTGCTTGTGTAATGTTACTAGTTAGCATGTTAGGCTGTAAATGCTGACACATTTATGCTATATGGGCAGTAAATGATGAAAGGTGCAGGATGCATCTCCACAGGTGAGCATGAATGGTGGTGCCCATTAATCTACTCTTCCACATTTGTTTGACCATTCTTAAATATTCATTATCTTCTTCCTTGGGCCTTTGTACCTTGCTTGCCCACAACAATGTACATATATGACTCACATAGCGATCAGTTATCTGCTTAGACTGCTTCAGGAATGATTGCATATTGGTGTCATAATGTCAGACAGCAAATAGATGATATCTTTTTCTTGAGAAATTTTGACTACATGCTATTTACAGCAGTTTACAAAAGTCTGGGGAAAATAGATCTTGGAAAGTTGCACCCTGGAGATTGCCAGGCAATCTCAGTCACTGGGTTTGTTTGGATGCTGAGTAATTGTTACGCTTACTGTGAGCACATGCCCAGGCAGAATAAACATGAATTGAGAGGAGGTCAGATCAATAGTAGGCTGAAGGCAAACCTTGTGCACTGTGAGTGAGAGGCCCAGTGGAGTGTGCATCCTGTACACAAAGTGAGGCCGACAACCAGCTAAGGTGTGACCTATGATGAGCTCAACTCGAGGGGGCAAGCGAGGAGTGCTTGAAATGCGAGCAAGGTCAAGAGGGACGAAGTCTTGATGTCTGTGCACCAGTACACCAGTGAAGTGAGTAAGATTGCAGGGGCCCACCTAAGGGCAGTGACTATTGCAGTGATACAGGTGTAGAACTAGCTTAATGTCCCTAGCTAGTACTCTGGGTCTTATATAGTATACCAGAATGGTGCACAGACCATCTGGGCTAAGGGTGTCCTCCTAATGAGGAACAAAGGCCTTCCCACATCAGGAAGGGGGTGAAGGGTACAACGGGATCCTGCAGTCAAGAAGAGCAGAAGCAGATTGTATAGGATCAGTGGGATCAAATAGGAAGGCTAGGTGAAATGTGAACCTAGCCTGACACATGCCCTAGATGGCAAGACAGGCCACCGGACGTACATGGCTGGACGGAGGGTCAAGAACAGTGCTCCACAGCAAGAGGGTATCGTAGGGTAATAGGATCTGCTGTCCAGGTGTATGAGGATCAGTGAGCGTGTCAACAGCAGATCAGGAAATGTATCCTAGCTGTCATGGGAATGCTACCATCCATGTGGTGGTCTAAGGGTTGCCTATAGCAACCAGGACTTGTAGTGAGTCATTGTGAGTCATGCCCCAGATCTAGGCATTGGGGGAGGTTGTGTAATGAGAGGAGGAGGGTCTAGGGTTGATGGGTGTCCCTCCTCAAGGGTGGATCCAGCTAGGCAATCTGTGGGCAAAGATCCCTAGGAATGATGCGTGGCCATTAGTGGACAACAGCAAGTCGGTGGTGTACTCCTCCAATGAGTACTGCATGAGTGAGCTCCTATGCTCCTCAGGGTGGAAGGCATCTGCCAGGCCTTCAAGGTGTAAGTGTGTCCCATCCATCAAGGGGGAATGGTGAAGAACAAAGAAAATGAACAGGGGTTCTGGCGGGTCTGGTCCAGCAACCAGGGAAAACCATAACAGTAATCAGCATTGGTTTGACTGACATGACACTACTCACATTCACTTGTTCACCGACACCCACCATGCTATCAATGTTCT
>JBBPTB010000317.1:0-24696 GCA_038093875.1 Boletus tylopilopsis | reverse complement strand
GGACCGACGGTTCTTGGGTAACAATTGATGGGGTGTTGCGGAAGGTGGAAAGAAACCCGGTGGGGGGATGGGGCAAGTCCTTGTATACTATGACAGTTGTGAAGAATGATTTGAGGCGCACACAGCTGATGACGTACGCAGGCTGATGAAGATTTGTTGCATTGCTGCAGAGAATGTAGAATCATCAGGAAGACGTGCCATCATAGTCAGGAGTTT
The DNA here is from genome assembly GCA_038093875.1 of Boletus tylopilopsis. Lineage (NCBI taxonomy): Eukaryota > Fungi > Basidiomycota > Agaricomycetes > Boletales > Boletaceae > Boletus > Boletus tylopilopsis. Next base: position 24,480 of record JBBPTB010000317.1, on the reverse strand, counting down.
CTCGAGCTAAGTCGAACTATAAGTTGAGCGAATACGACATTCTGTCAATCACTTGCAAGAAAGTATCTGTCGTCGATGGTGCCATGTAGATTCTCTATTGCGTTTGCGAACGCCGGCTATAGGGCGTACATGTATATGAATCATAAATAAATGCACGACGAGCGCAGAAAGACTCACCAAATCATTGAGAGTGAGAGGCGGACCACGTTGAGCGATTTGCTCGAGATCATGCAAAGTCCTGGAAACAACACCCGGATGTTTGGTCAAGGCGGCACTGGACTGTGCTCGAGCTAGTAGAATCTGCACCACACTGCGCACTGGTGTCTTCCGAAGGTCATTGGACTGCGGTTTTTGCATCGGAGATATTGTCACAAATAGAAACACAAGTATGAGCGAGGCGGGTTGAATGGTGAACTTGCAGGGAGCCAGAGTAGAGATATAAAAGGTGCAGGAACGTCACCAAACAAAACCAATGGAACACAGCCAATGCCGTAGGGAAACAGTGGCGTGAGTGTGTCTGCCTGCGCTCCAAATCCCACTACCCCTAAGTCTTACGATGTTAGGTATCGGCTAAAATTGCGATGGCGCTTATAATGTGTAAACGGCGGTGCAGCACAGAGAGGCGGCGTACCACATGACTACGTTATTTCGAGTGTACACATGGCAGCAAGGTACGAGGACTGGATAAAAAATCAATGTCTGGCTCAATCGCAGTTTGGCTTGTCGATTCTGGGCTTAGTCTTGATCGCCTTTCACATGGCGAAGCGATCAGAAGGTCTGCCGGCCGCATCAGCGCACGTCTAACAAGACAGTCGATGTCAACTTACGCATGACAGATGGCCGGGCCAGCTAGCCAGCCGTAATGTACATAAAATATTATGGGACCCTACTGCGTTGAAACTTCGAGTTCAAGAAGTTGGGCGTCTTCAAGCAGGGAGGAGCTCCTCCTAACACTGATTAGGTTAGCGGTTCTTGAACGTCACCTTTTTTCTGTTTGTGGGCTGGACGCAGGCTTCAAGTAACATAGCTGAAAGGTACAGACTCCTTGAAGCTTGAAGGCTGCTGCCAGGAAGTTCAGTTCCGAATCTGGCCTGGCCTAAGTTAGAGCTGCGCCACAGTCTGGCACAGCCTGAGAATTGAAACTCTCTCTTGGCAGCCACATCAATGATGAACTGACTCGCCGAGTGACAATAAAACCGGTCCCAGGGTATGTAACCCTGTCAAGGGCGGTGCCAGCCTGAAGGACCGTTCTGCATTTTCGTTGCACGGATTGAAACTTAAATTATGTAAGTACTAACATGCTAACAAAATCCCTACAGATTCTACTGAAAACTGCGCCCATGATGCTAAAAGAATGGCTTGAAGCTGACGTACGAGTAAAGTGGAGACAATGCAAACCGGTGCTTGGTTCATGGGAAGATTCGAGTGGATGTGCAGTACTGTGGCTCATGCATCCTAGTAAGTAGCCTCGGGCTCATTCAACGTTCAACAACCCACAGTTCCTCTCCGTAACTAACCTCCGTTCAGCCTAAGAATGTCAGGCGCAAATGTGCCCTGGATGTCCCCTTGGTCATCACGATATCGATGGAAATGAAGTCGATGTAGAGGCAAATATAACAAGTGGTTCTGGCCGGCCCGTGGAGTTCAAGTTGTTTCATTTCGTTGGCTGTCACTGGGCTTCACCTGTCGGTTCGGGTATGGCAAGCATGCTCTACAGGCAGAGCAGTGCTTGTACGCTTTCCATTGCTCGGCGTGCTGTTGCGACAACCATAGTTAGTATGAGAAGGTAAATGCGGTAACCTGTATTTCCACTGCTTCTGTGATGTGCGGCCAGATTCATATTGTTCCCTGCAGTTTAACAGAGCATTAGTTTCCCTTCCCATGCATTCTCACAACGGACATCGCATCTTCGCTAGATGGCCTTCATGACGTTCGACGTGACATTGCCGTAAAGTATTTCCTCCTTCGAACACCGTGTCATTAAACATCATAAATCAACTTCTTTGCCAGGTCATACGTAAGCTCGACATTCTGAAGCCAGTTTACAGATAACGACGGTCACTCGGTGCTCATTTACTGGTTCTTCTGACGGCGAATTAACCCTCTGGAGCATCACATCCTTTGCAGTTATGGACTGATGGTGTAGTCTCCCCAGCAGTCTGCCGAACAACTCAAGTTCAACATTTCTCACATGTGTGGTGCATTGAACTGCGGTGACGGGTGTTGTAGCTACGATACCTCGATCAAATGGAAAGTGTTGTTGTGTCCACCCCCACATAGTAGGAAAGGGTGTGCATACATGCACAGCAATCGGGCTCGCGCACCCTGGACCCTATGGAGTGGGCTACGAGGCGCCGGAATGGGACAGGGTGTGCTGGGTGGATGCGCTGAAATGGGCAAGGTCGTGTGGAGAACGAACAATATGGTGGCGGCGCGGAGACAAAGCACGCCATGATAAACACAGCGATTGATAGTATTTGTGTCATTGCTGCACAGCGTTATTTCTACAAGTTCGAGTATTACATACGTACATCGGGGACCAATCGCTTTTTTCAAGAATACTTGCCTCAATTGCGAGTCCTCGAGTCCTTGGTGGAATATGACCAGGAATCGTCAAACGTGGAACTGAAAAAGCGACTATGAATGTTATGTGCCATACGCGACATTTAATCAGCCCATGCCTGGATAATTCTTGACATCGGTAATCCTCCATCTGTGGACCACGATGCCATCGCATCAACCTTCTAAACCCATCAGTACAAGCGACGACTAACCAATTTTTTTCTGCTCAGGGAAACTAATGTTGTTCAAGCCAAAGATCTCTGCGATCGCTCGAGGCGCGAGCTGTGTCCAATTCAGACTTTCATCCGTCAAGAGAGCTCGAGGACGCACCTTTGCGAAAACACCCTGTGACATGAGGCTATGCAAACGAAATGGACACCCTATATTACGTTCCAGGTGCATAAATGAGAATCGTTCCCTCACCCTCCTTGGTCACGAATGGCCACTTTGTGACCTCCTATAATCCAAGCGGACGACTACATGCATCATGAGAATGGGCAGTAAAGACGGGTTATCCGACGTACTCCACCCAGAGCCTGACCAATCCACAAGCATCAGAAAAAGTACATTTTGCTTATCAGATAAGGCTCACATCCTCGCCGCGAGCTGTTTTCTGGTAAGCCTCAAGTGTTTAATGAGAGGTGGATGAAAACTCACTCAGTGCTTGAGTGATGAACTTCATCAATGCTTGATCTGTATCGTCCCCTGCGGCAGTGGTGCTCAGTTGTATCAATTTCTGTAGCTCGTCCATCCGGCTTGCATCAGCGTAATACTCAACCACACACGAGATGGCTGCGGAGAATAATACGGTGGATGGTACCGTCTCAGCAAAGATCCTATGCGCAATGGTGTCGACATTAGAGTTTTTGACGCTTGCCAAAACTTTGACAATGACTCGGTCGTTCTGCGCGTTGCCTGCGATAAGAGAGATCTGGTTGCAGAGTCAGTTTTGGCGTTCGTCTGTGCGTCTTTTCACGGTGCGATACGTACAGGCCTACTGTGTCGTTTCAGGCGGTTCTGGATGTAGTACATGATTTTCTCTGTGGCTTTCAGCGCTGCCCGGTAGAGAGTCCAGTCATCCACCGGGTTACCATTAAGGTACACATATCTGGGCCGCATGAGGGGCAGTGTTCCAAATCAAGTCGAGCTCCTACCTGGTCACATCCGCAAACAGCTCATACCACTCCGTTATTGTATGTCCTCCTAAAACACTATCAAATGTGGTGATAGGTAAACCAAACTGACCAAAGTGTAAATGATACCGTCAAGGTCGTTTTGCCCGGGACCTACCACCAAGTTCGTTGCCAAGTAGAGGGAGACCCGGTTAATGACATCTTTGACTATGTCAACGACCCTCGTGTTCTGACTTGCGGATATGGATGCTTTCTCCACCAAGCCTTTCAGCATCCCGGTGAAAGATGCGACTGGGGATGTTTCCTCCACGATAATTCTCCGTAGCTGGTTGATGTATGTCAACACAGTTGAATAGATTCAAACATTTGTAACTGACCACTTCGTCGGGCATCTCAACGTCTGTTGTAAGGGCCATCACACGTTTCTTGTATAGCATGTTTAGTTGGAGATCCCCACTTACAACCTGGTTCGGCCTCTGGAAGTCATAGTAGTCGAGATCGGTTGTTGATCGGGCAGCTATGGATTGGCGCATGAAGTCGGGTGTCGTGAATGGAAAATGAGCATATGTCGAGTCGGCCGGAAACTGGTTCGGAAGCAGATTGAAAAAGAGCTTGCTGAGCATTCCTCCATAGGACCCGTTATCGCGGTTAACCATACAATACTGGTACCCCCAGGTTGTCAAGTTATGTGCTATGTGTGTATCAGTGAGGTAGAACGAGATCGGAGAAAGAGGTGCAGACGAGTGAAATCCACGGTTAGGAAGCGATCTCCACGAATTAAGGATACAGCGTCCGGTAGGATAGCACGTGAGATAGTGAATCCGGGACACATCCCAGCACCTGGCATAGGTGGCTTCGTTTCTTCAGCTTGCAACCCGACCTTTAATTACCTGAGCGTTAGTCTCGAGATACGTTTATCAGTGGATTGGGCGAACATAAAGCTCCAAATTGTCGATATGGCCATAGAGTTCTTCTGCTGCGGACTGTGAAATGTTGAGTATATGAATAGGTAGGGTGAAGAGTCTTACATGGATGACTGGATCTGGATTCCATTCGCTAAAGGATCTGTACGCTGAACGTGCCGTGAGTGGACCGAGTATACTATTACCGGGGATACCCACATCGCAGACCGAAAAACTCGCGAAATTCGTTTAGCTAGAAATATTAAACAAACCGCATGATTCTTTTAATGACATTTCCTTACTGTGCAAACACCGAGTCTCCTCCCCTGCAGAATACCCAAAATCTCTGCCGGCCTCAATACAGAAGGACAACCTCTGGCACGAAACGCACCAGCCCTTGCCTCGGTTGCATTTTGCAATAACCGGGCAAGGTCATTGTCTGCAAAGCGGCCATCAGGACCCCGTTTCAATCTAGTTCCAAATTAGGCAAGAAACAATGCGTAAATCGTAGAACAAACCCATTGAATGTCCAGGTCTTCACATCATTAGATGGCTCCACCTCTGGTCGTATCATACTGATAAATTCCTCGATGTTCATCTGGGTGAAATGTATCAGGTTCGTATCATAGGAGACGAGCTTTCATACCGTTGACGGGTCTTTATTATTGGAAGCCTTTCCAACTAAGTCATTAACCCACTTCTCATCCAGTTCACTGATGGCAGCGTGCCACCGATAGAGGAGGTTGAACTCGATGGAAACTGCATTTCCTTGTCCGCGGGGGCACACATCGTGATCAAGTTCGCGAAATGGCTTTAACAAAGGTCATTGTCCAGCACATTCTCGATAATCTGGTGACAACTTACTGCAAGCGGGTTGAGCCGCCAGCTCAGGCCGTCTCTGACCAGTCCCAAGATGGAACCGACGTAATCCTCAAGGATGACCTGTACGAAGTACGCAGTATTGACAAGTCTTGCTCTGTTGAAAATCTCATCGTCCTGCGCAAGTAGAGATGTCGTCTCCTTTGGGGGAGGTGAGGTGAATGTGCCACCTTCGTTCAGGTCCAATATTTTCTGCGCAATATACTACCAAAACATTAGCAGACGCACACCTAAAATCGAGGAGTAGTCGTACGTTGTGGTGACGACTGAACAGCACAGCGAGTGTGCAAACAGAGGGCGGCATAAGGAGTAAACGGCTATCCGCGAAACAATCATCCCAGATCTGCCCGGTACCGTCCCTTTTCCGCATGCTATCAACCTGCTTCGTGCCAGTTCCGTAGACGATGCTCAAGTCAAGGTAGCTAGGAGCGTCATTGATCGACCAATCCTCCCTATTCGTGTTGAATACGCTGTGGATGATAATATCTGCGAATGCAAAAAACAAGCTTGATAGACCTCCGGGATGGGGTAGAAAGTCATTTTCACGCCGACGTAGAAGACGTTCAAAAACTTCCCCGGGCTCAGGAAGTGATGAGGTGCTTTGTACATGCGTGGAAGGCACAGATCTAGCGTAAGGTTGACCAGCCTGTCCGAGAGAAGGGATAAAGACATTGTAGTTGGATCCGTCTGTGCTGCGGAATGCATACGAGGTGGTCGGTTCTTGAACGGTGGTCAATGGAATGCTGCGGATGGCGGAAAGGAACCCGGCGGGGGGATGCGGTAGGTCCTTGTATACTGTAGCGGATGTAAAAATTACTGAGGATCACCCAGTTGATGACATACATAAATTGATAAGCAGTTGTTCCATCGTTGCAGCCAATTTCGAATCATCAGGAAGACGTGCCATCATCGTCAAGACTTTCTCGAGCTAAGCCTCGCCATAAGTTGAGCAAATACAACACTATAATAAGTACTTGCAAGAAACTCTCTGTCGTTGATTGTGCCGTGCAGATTGACGATAGCGTCTGCAAACGCTGGCTACAAATGAATGATGAACAAATGTATACGACGACGGCCCCAAATACTCACTAGATCATCGAGAGTGACAGGTGGACCACGGTGAGCGATTTGCTTGAGGTCGTGCAGAGTCCTGGCAGCAAGGCTCGGACGTGTGGTCGAGCTGCCATTGCTCAAGCTGGAGCGTGCTCGAGATAGTAGCAGCTGCACAACATTCCGCATCTTTTCTTTCCTTTTTGTGCGGAGATCATTCATTGATTCTGAGAGAGAAGGGTGTATGAGAAGGCGGTCTGAATCCAGTAGGTGTGAGAAAAAGTCAGAAGTCCCCTCCTTCATCTTATGTCTGATTGTCTGAACATGAAATCTGACAGGCACCTGGATCTATCAGGGATCCATTGCCTGATCTGAAGCGATGTCGACTAGCGGTGCACGTACCGCCATTTGCGAGCGGAAGAGGTAACATCAGCGCGCACGTCCGGACATCTCAATGCACACGACTAAATAGTAATAACAAATCATCCTATTGAAGCTGGTTCAGGACACTGTGAACTGGCAAACGGGACACTCACTTGAACACAGTGCAGCACGCAATTGTCAGAACAAGATCCCTAGCATTGATGTGAGGACCCGAAGTGCACTTGCTCACAATACTGGAAGTAAGTCATTCGGAATTTGAAGTTTGACAGAAGTTCCCGCCAGGTTGTCAACGGATAAGTGGAGTGCCTTGCCCCGGTAATTATTACTTGGGCACAGGATGTCATGACTTGAAGGAGAAATTTATGACAGAGCAATGTCAATTCAGGAATCTCATCCCTGCACGGCAAACACGTGGTAGAGTGGCACTGCTCGCATCGACGGGTAATTAAGATTCAAGGCTAGAAAAGAGTGCGGACTACCAACGCACCAGTAACTCCAAAGTCACGGCGCTTTTCGGCTGTGTGATGCTATGATGTCAGGTGAAAACACTACCCATATAGCCATCGAGCTGGTACTCATCAGCCTACGTTTATTCAATTACCAATTCATCACATTTGTTCTCATGTATGTTCACTAGAAACCGTCCATCAAGCATTATTGGGGAGTATCTACACATACACACGTCAGTCATAATCTCATCCACACCATGCAGGCACATGAATGATCAACAACATCCCTCTTCTAGGAATGATTACGATGGGGTGATGCGGAACCTGGCCAACGAAAATATCATAGGCACAGGTCCTATGTAAGGGTGGTGGGTGATCATAACATATGAAACACGTACAAAAGGTCCCATGACACATCAGGGACAGTCTACATGACTACGCAACATGAATTTTGCTGCATAAACCTCGTGAGTTGTACATGATCAGTGATGTAAACCGGAGCACAGACCTTCTTCGCCGTCTTATAGAACATCTTGGTCTGAGAGGACAGTGCATTGGAGCGCTCAACTAAATTGTCTAGCTTCTCGCCCCGCTGAAGGACAGACTCGATCGTCTTATGCTGAAGGAGTGGTGTCAAAGAGTGCGTTATTGCTATTCGGTAATCAAGCGTACTAGGACGATCTTTGTCTCGTCTAATTCCTGCTGGACTCTCATGATGGTATCCGCTTGTCGGGGGTCCTGATACTTGGTGAGGTATGTTTGGATGTCAGGGAACGAAATGGCTGAAGGGTTGGAGAAGGTAGATTGAGGGACTTTGGCAGTGAATTCATCCAAAATCTTGGTCAACAGAGAGAACGCGGGTCGAACGGGGTACTCCTGGTCCGTTATTATGACCGCTATAACACCACGTCGACAGTAAATGTCAGCCGGGTTGAGCGAGATACACTGGTGCACACGACTGACCTGCAAGTTGTTCTGCTCCTCCGCGGTTGTAGACATGAGCTGTATGGTTGTTCTCTTGCACGCTCTGACGTTGACCCTGTACTGTTCTGTCGACTACGGTCTTGGTGAAGAACGTCAGAAACTCGTTGATGGAGCCTCTCTGGTAGAAAGAGAAGCTTGAGACGTCTGACGCCGTGCTAAGGACTACGCTGGGTGATCCTGGAGGCGCAAGGATGATAGAAATTGAAAAGATCTTCATGGTCGAGATGAAAGTCGGAGAATGAGAAGCTGCGTGTAGTGCCACTGCGTAGTGGCACCAGACAAGTTGTATGTCTCCGGCTACAGCTGGCCTCTGGATAACCTCCCTCTGGCTCGTCATATACGCCGTAAAATACTCGCGCAAAAGATCCAAGGTTTTACTACCGCTCTCACAAACCCGCAGACCGACCACCGAGGTCAACGTGAAATACTTGAACATACGTCTCAGGACGGAAGTTTTCAATGCCTTGCACGACCAGCTGTCTGCAAGGTTATCTCCCACCAAGTCTTGGACCTTGAGGCAGATCCTCCTGCGGCTATACGATCTCGCCGGCATCGTTGGCGTCATTGGAATGTTGACTGGGTTCTGCATACTGCTCTTCACGGCGGTGTCCATATCTTCGGAACTCCTACAGAACGTTCACCACGACACTACCACAATTACGAAACGGACACTGAGCTATGTTGGCCCAACCGCTACACCTGCATCCTACGCCCCAAGGATCAACCCTATTGTAAGCTTTTTGTCGAGAGTTCGAAACGGTCTAACAGCTCAAATTCACTAGATACCAGGTTTGACCGTCCCTATTAGCCATTTACCCTTGATTCTCGTGGCATTGACCATCAGTCAAATCGTTCATGAAGCTGGGCATGCCGTCACTGCAGCGCTGTATGTCGTTTGCCAGAGTTCAAACCAGAAATTCACACTACAACCAGCCACCAAATACCAATGCTTTCTTGTGGACTTTCCCTCACCTTATTTTTACCATCCGCGTTTGTTACCCTTCCCGCTGCCCAGCTTGAGAAACTGCCTCCTCGTGGCCGCCTGCAAATTGTGTCTAGCGGGTGCTTCCACAACTCTGTCCTCTTATGTTTACTGTTCTCTGCGAGTTGGTTAAAGGCAGGGTTCCTCCCACTGGGGATCCTCTTCCAGGACACTTCTGCGCTAGGAAAGGTCGTTCTTAGTGTCGACTACGTCCGTCTACTTGTTTCTCCTTGGTTCATGCACTAAACAACTGTAGGACTCGCCCTTGACCACTCATCTCCCTGTCGGTACGATAATCCTCAAGATAGATGATTTCCCTATGGGTACAACGTCTCCGGACGATCCTTGGGATCGTTATCTGCTTTCCCCTTTCCTTGGCTCCCCTCAGGGCTGGTGTGTCAAGAAGTCACTTCTAGATAAAGCATCCGGTGAGTGTATCAACCAGCTCGTCAGCTTCACTGGTATCTTATTACCTGCAAAAGCCCCGTCGTGTGTCGGCATGGGTTCATTCTCTTGTTTCGTTTCCAAGGCGGATGACACGGCACAGTACGAGTTAGATCCTGTCGACATATTCACGGGCAAGCTGACCCGGTGCAATCTTTCTGAGGAATGCCCACCGTCTTCGTCCTGTGTGATGCCCCGTCGTGATCAGCAGCTCGTACGAATCTCAGTCCTGAGGAGCCCCAGTACTACAGGCATTGAGGACACAGTCGTTTGGAAGGGTCCGAAAGAGGAGATCTGGGAGCAAGGCATGTGAAATTCCCAAAATCTTCATGAATGCACCTCCAATCTCACCACTACCTAGTCCAAGTTGGTAATTTGCTCCCTCGGTTCCCCCTCGTCCCATACAAGCTTCCCATTCTGGCTTCTGCTTTCTTCGAGTGCGTGGGTCTGTCATGATTCTCATCGCAGACGGCTGACGCGACTTCATAATAGATATATGAAGATTGCGAATCTTTCGCTTTATCTCGTGAACATGCTCCCAATTACCGCATTAGATGGATATCAAACACTTGTCTCGTTACTACAACTCTTATACGGTAGGGTAAGTGAGGGCTTGGAGAGCATTGATCTTGAGGCGCTCGGCGGTCCGACGCGGCTAAGTCGGGAGGGCAATGTACATAGAGCATGCAGGACATTCCGTTTCCTAGCACTCTTCCTGATAGCATTGTGTGCACTCCTGGGTACCATCAGCTGGGCGAAAACGATAATATGATTCATTTTCCGTGAAAGGTGTTACATTTGACCTGACCTTACTGGCAAGTGAATTGAATTTGACCCTTGTTGTTCATGGTTCCATGCCCGAGCACTGACTAGTTCATGACCAGGCATTGGTCGATTCTCTGTTGCATGGTGCCAGTCGTGCATACAGTGCATGAGCATATAAACATGATTTGTATGCTGTCCCACGTCGACGGAGTCCTTCAACTTCCTCATGCGACCATCCCCACCCCCACCAAGAATATGAAATAAGGAAACAAGCCCGCCAAGCCGCCGCGCGACATGGTTATTTCTTCTTTGCTGGCTGGGACAAGTCCACGACACTCAAGCCTGGAAAAGAAACGGATCACAAATCACCTCAAACGCCTTGTGAAACAGGATGCATGGAGATATACCTGGAGGAAGGCTCTGCTTGAGCTTTTCAGCCTTGTCTGGGTCATCGATGGAGAGCGTGTAAAGGTATCTTGAGCACCGAACTTTGAATTTAGTTTGGGCTTTGCCAGTGGGCGTTTTAGCGGCGACCTTTTTTATCCGGGCCTCTGTGTATCGGTGGAGGGGGATGTGTAGTATGCGCGGGGAAATTAGATGAGCGTTGTCCAGACGGTGAATACTTACGCGTGGCATCCTTCCGCCGTGCAATCTCGATGAATTGTTTGATATCCCGGATTTCCTTCGGCTGTGTATATTTTCAAGACACACAAAACGAATCACAGAAAAGCTGCGTACCATGGCGAACGAGGTTGTGTTTGCTATGGCCGGTCAACTGTGGGCCAAATGAATGGATGAGTGGCTGAACTCTAAACTGCTAGTTTTGCGGCAGATCCCGGGGCCGATTCACACAAGTGTCGACAAAGGAGGACAGGAATAGTTCCTGGGAAAAACTAGATTAAATAATGTCAGGGTATAGAAAAACAAAAGGCAAAGGCTACAAGCAGATACAAGACTTGACGACTACATGACGTGGTGATTAATAAGACAGAGATGGGAGTCGATGTCTACAGGTCGTAGATTACAATCGTTATGACGGTTTGAGACTTCGCGGGGACCCGACGGACGAGGCTCCAGATGTACTGGTCGTGTCGCTGATCACGGAAGACACCGGTCTGTTGATACGACTACGGAGCCGCTCCACCTCACGTTCCAGGCTGTATACATCATAAACATCAGTGAGTACATGACAGAGGTTGACATACGTCAAAGTGGATTGTTTGGCTTCTGCAGCTTGCAACTCAAGTCGGCGGTTAGCGCGGACCAGCTCACTCTCGGAGGATTGCTGTGCTGTCGTTCAGCAGGGAGACTAGGGGAAATCAAGTCAACTAACCATTTTACCGACTTCCTCGCGGAGGGATCGGATCTGTGACTCAGAGAGCTTCCGGTCCTCTTCGAGCCTCAAACGTTGGCGTTCGCTGTCTTGGAGTTGTAGCTGAATATCTCTGACCGCTTTGTCAGAAGAGCGATGTGGCGTGCTGTGCCTCCTGTCGTTGGCAGCTTGGTTGAGTTGAGCAGAGAGCTCTTCAATGCGAGCTTGCAGCTGGCGGACAATCGCATTTGGCTGTGGGTTACTAGTGTAGGATTTCGTTTCCAGGTCCACGATCCGGACATTCAGGTCTTTGACTTGCTTCTCCAACTGAGCCTGTGACGAGAGTCGGGAAAACGTCTGCAGAATATATAATGATCGACATACGTTTCTTCTGTCCAACTCCGTATTTTCTATGCGAATGTTATCGAGCTCTAATTGGCTTTCCGCAGCATGTGCTTCTGCAGCTTTCATGCGACCAAAGGCCATCGAGACACGATCTTCTTGCTCTTCCAGCGAGCGCTCAAGATCCTGTTTCTCGAGCTGGAGTTTCTGTAACTCTCGGTCTGACGTTACCTTTGTGGCATCGATATGGTCGAGTTTGATACCCTCCAACTCCGCCTGCAATGAGCGTCTCGCTTTTTGGAGCATCGCACGATCTGCTTCTGCATCGTTCAGAACACCCCTTAGTTCGCGGACTTGAGAGTGAAGCGAAACGATCTGTGCCTGCTGATCAGATTGCACCGCAGTAGAGGTTTCGTATGCCTTTGTCAAGTCCGTGATCTTTGTATCCATGCGTTCTTTCTCCCTTTTCCATGCGCTACCATTGTAAATTTCCTCGTCGAAGCGTAGCTGTAGTTCGTCGTAGTCTGATTGAATCTTGCGGTTGTCCTCACGAAGCCGGGTCATGGTATCACGCTGAGATTGGAGCTCTGGAGTGAGATCAGTAGTCGATCGAGAAAAGGCAATAGAACCATACCTTCACTGAGTTGCGCAAGCTCAGCTACGAAGAGGAGTAGATCAGTATTTTCTTACATCACTACAAAAAGGGCGATTACCTTGATACTTCTTCCGGGTCTGATCGCTAGCAAAGTCACGTTCGGCAAGGTCCTTCTGGTGCTGGAGACGCTCGTCTTGAAGTTGTTGAGCCAGACGGCGTCTGTGGATACCAAGTTCAGAAGATTCCCGGTCCTCTTCCTCGATCTGTTGTTCTAATTCCCTAAGTTTACGCTCCGTAGTGTGTAGTCTCTCCTCGATCGCCTTTTTCTCATCGACAAGGTCAAGATGTGTCTTTTCCAAATCAGTGAAGGCGCGGCGAGCTAGCTGGAGTCAGCTCGCTCGAAACAAGGACCCTTGTCTGCTCACCGAATGTCTCTGCTTGCTCTGCCTTTGCCTGCGCCACTTCAGCGTCTTGAAGCTTGGCATTGTTTATTGTCGTCGTTTGTTTGTACGATTCGATTGCATGTTGTAGCTCTAGGCATCAAAGTTAGCCAAGTGGTGCATGTGATGGAAAACCCATCTCCCACCTGATTGCATCGCGATCGCGGCAGCCGAGGTTATCTGAAGTTCTTGGAACTGAGCTTGAAGCTCTCTATGCGCGTCTGCTCAGGGTTAGCACAAACTTGAGAGTAAAGGAAAGCAACCGTACGGTCTGCTTGCAGGCGTCGATGTCCAGATTCCGCTACCTCTTGGGCCTTCCTCTCGGAATCCAGAGCCGCGAGAGCCTTCAGCGCCCTTTCCTCATTGGCACGAGCCGTCTTTTCGATGGCACGGAGTTTGACCTGTTCCATCTTGTTCTCGCGCACGAAGTCTTCGGCCTCACGGGTCAACGCCAACTTTGCCTTCTCCAAAGATCGAATGTATACCGCGTTCCTCTGCAGTTCCTCTTGGGCGTCTTTGAGCTGCTGGTCGGTCACTTTTTTCGCCTTCTCGAGTACATAGACATGCTCGACGATCGTCTTGTCTTGCCGGGACTCCAGCTGCTTGATCTCCCATTCCTTGCTCTTAAGGTCGGCGAGTGCCTTGTTGAGAGCTGCGTCCATTTTCGAGAGACGATCCTGGCCAAAAGCGAGCTCCCTCTTTTGGTTGGTCGCAGCCTGGTGGAGTTGCTTGTACTTCGCCGATTCGGTTTCCAGCTGCTTACGAGCTTGCTCCGATTGACGTTCGAGGGTGTGAGTTCCTCTTTCCAACTGCAGAACGGTGTCCTCAAGCTCGTGGTACTTGCTTTGGGTTGAGGCCAGCTGTCGCTCCAAAGACTGAAGGGCAAGTCAGACATGCGGACATGTTTAGTCGATCGGAATACTCCACCTCTTTGGTCTTCACAGCATCCGCCAGTTGCGAGTCTGAGTCGATCTGCTTCGCGCGGAGCGCCTGGAGTTCCGACTCCATCGTCCTCTTCGACTTCTCCATAGCTCCCATCGCAGCCGCAGCCTTGGAGGATTGCTCGCTAGCGGCCCTTTCACGTTCAAGCAGCGACTTGTGAGAACTCTCAAGCTGAGTATATTGACGGCCAACCCGTTCGACCTCGAGTTTGAGTTTGCTTTCATTGTCGAGAGCAGTCTTGCGGAACGCGTTCAGCTGACCTTGAAGGTCTGCAACTTGGCGTCGCAGGTCAGCGAGTTCGTCGTCTTTGCTCTTCTCGACTTCACGTCTGCGCGTCTCTTCAGTGGTCTTCGTTTCCATCAGTGCGCGAAGCTCGTCGAGCTCTTCCTGCAGTTTGGTCTTGGCAGCCAAGGTACGATCCGTGTCTATCCTGTAGGCCTCCAACTCTGTCTTTTGCTTTTCGGCCAAAGCACGGAACTCGACCATGTCTTTTTGCAGCTGCGAACGCTCTCGCTTCGCCGTAGCAACTTCGGATGCGAGACGAATGATATCGTCTTCCTTTTTCTGGAGCATCGCCGAATAATCGTTGGCAGTGCGGGTCAATTCAGCTGCTTGGTCCCTGGCTTGTTGCGAAGCCTTTTCGAGTTGGTCAACTTTCGCGTTGAGAAGTTCCCTGGGGGACAATTGAGCCCATTCTACGAAGGATGCATCTCCTGATACTCACGTGGTTCGCAACTCTGAAGCCAATTTCAACTGGAGATCATTGAGAGATGCCTCCGAGCGTTCTTTGATACGGGTAAAGTCTTCGTCCCGCTGGGATACCAGGGTCGTGAAGTCCTCATTCAATTTCTGTAGCTCGTCTCGTTCATGTTGGAGTTGCCCCATACTCGTTTCCATTGTAGAAAGCAAGTCGGTAAGTTCTGCTTCTTTTTTCTTCCACTCATTCTGCTCGCTCTCCAGCCGCACCAGGTGTTCGGCAGCTTGATCGAATGCCTGTCGAAGATTCTCGTGCTTCTCGTCGGTTTCCTTCTGTCGGAGTAGTGTCCGATCTAGTTGCGAGTCCAATACATCGAGGTCCGCTTGGAGAGCAACAACTTCCTCTTCCAGCTCAATTTCCCGTTGTTTACTTCGTTGGAGTAGAGAGTCTTTATCAAGGGTAAGGGCTCGCTCTGCCTCGAGATCTTTGACGATCTTCTGTTTCTCTGCTTCTAGCGACATCTTCATGTTCTCCAGATTCTCTTTCTCGCGTTGATCTCTCTCTGCCCGTTCCTTGATGAGTTGTAATTCCACCTCTTTCCGTCGGAGCTCTTCATCGTTGCGCGTGGCCGCAAGCAATGGTCGGACCTGCGGACACCTCCACGTCAGGGGGGAAATGTGAAGAAAGGATCTGCAAACCTTCGTGTAGAGTTGCCACCACGGCCAGTCCCGAAGCTCACAATACAACCGAGCATTGTGCTGAATGGTCCGAATAGCAATAGCACGGTTGAGGATCTTCTTTATCTGTCTTCGCGCAGAGAATCTTCGTGCTACCGCCTGTAGCCTCGAGAAGACGTCGTACAACAATGTGTCTCGACGTTCTTCAAGTTCCGCGAGCACCCCTGCTTTGAAGAAAATCTTGGACGTGCCGACGCGATAGAGCTCCTTGTCAAGCTCTAGAGCTTCCACCATGCGCAGACATGCTTTCCGACCGTCCATGTAACCGCGCGGGATGATTCCAGGAGTCATGATCTCATAACGCTGCCGGAACTCGACAAAGGGAAGTCGATTGGGATAACCGAGCCTAGCAATTCGGATGCCCTCCAGTACACCATTGCAGCGCAGCTGATCGAGGACGAGCGGCACGTCCACCCTTCCAGGTTTCTTGTTGACATTAGGAACTATACACCGAACGAAATGTGGCTGGGTGGCATGCAGTTGCGCCATAAGCAGAGCTAGCTGTTCTTTGTGCCGTTGACCTACGGTACGGAAAGTACCTTTCCTGACAGCGCGCTTTTTACCCAAGGAGAATACGACGCTGGACGAGGGCAGATCAGAGAGTGGGCCTACGTAATCTTGGAAAAGAGCTGCAACATAGGGTTGGGTGGATGCGGCAAAAACTCGAGTGAGGTTGTCGTTCAATGGATCCTTGTTCTTCTCCAGCCAGCCATCGGTGCGGTATTCGACTTTCCCCGCGTAGTGGGTGATGATGAAACCTTGTTCAAACTTTGGGAGACTATACTTTGTACGACCAGGATGCGGCTGTTCTCCGGGAGCCAGATCTCCACTCCATAAAGAATGCACTTTCTCCGTGAAAGTGAGATCCGTCGCTTTGGGCATGATACACTCCTCGTCCAAACAGCTGAGGATACCAATGGTATTCCCACCTCCTTCGATAAGGTCAATGGTCGGCTGCAAGTCAAGCTTGAAGTTCACGTAATCCCATTCGATACCTTCCCGGGAATATTCTTCCTGTTCAAGGACGAACATGTGATGATTGAAGAATTGCTGGAGTTTCTCGTTGGTGAAGTTGATGAGGAGTTGCTCATACGTGTTGACCTCGAAGATTTCGAATCCCGCAATATCCAAGACACCAATGAATGTCGACTTTGGTGTTGGCCGATCAAGGGCACGATTAATACGGTCAACCAGTGCGCCGAACGACTTTTCGTACAATGTCTTGGAGAGAGAGGCGAGTTCATCCAAAGCTTGCTGACCAGTCCGAGCATTTGTTACCCATTCGCGTCCCGCAAGCACAGTCGGACGCAAGACCGCTTTGGTGAACTCCGCAAGAGGGATCCCCAACAAGTGGCAAGCGCGCTCTGCTTGAGAAGAGTCCACCATGACTGCGTCTCCGGAACGCGTGGAGGTGATGACCATGTTACCAATGTGAAGAACCGCTGCTACAATACGAAATAGATCGTACTGCTCTGCTTGAGAGAAGCCAACAACTTCAAAGGCATTCTTGCAGACAAATCAACAAGCCGAACCTTTCCCCACAGCAAAAGGTCAGGCTTACAACGAGAGTGTCCCAGTCATCCCGATCATTGACACCGTCAATCTCCCTCCTGCTCCGGTTCAAGAACTCATAGTCCTCAATGTTGCCATCTAATAATAGCGAATCTGCAAACCACTTAACACCACGGAATACAAAAGCGCATAGAACCCACTTGCTTCTTAGAGAGCCAACGGTAGACATGAGCTGGTAGAACACATGGAAATTCCGTTCCGCGGGGCTCCGGACAACGACTCGACTTTTCTCCAACAAGTACCAGTCAATGTTGGCTCCAGAGATACTACCGTCGGGGGCGAAACTGATCCGGATGAATTTTCCAAATCGACTCGAATTGTTGTTTCGTTGAGTTTGCGCGTTCCCGAAGGCCTCGAGGATAGGGTTGGCCTGAATGATTTGTCGTTCTAATAGACCAAGTCTTTCCTTGGCAGTCATGGTACTCCCTGAGCCATTTACTGATATACTCTTGTTTCTGCTCCTAGGCAGCCCGATTGATGGTATGGCCGCGTATGAAGAAGACATTGACGGTGAGTGGGAGTGGGACGAACTGGGAAGGTGTGCATCTGTTGCTATAGCTGAAAGGTATTGAATGACTTTCTTCGTGCTTTCCGTCTTTCCAGCACCCGATTCACCACTGCGCGTATAACCCATTAATTAGAGGTCACGATTGAGAAGGAAATTCAACAAACGTAATGAGTATACTCTGATTCTCCCGTTCGTCTTGCATATTTATCCATGCGCGTTCCGTAACCGCAAATATATGCGGTGGGTTTTCATCTCGTCGTTTGTTGCGGTATTGTTGAATAATGGTATCGGTGTAGAGTGGCAAATTCTGGTAAGGATTTATGGCGACTAAGAATAACCCAGAATACGTCTGTGGGACGAGCATGAGTGTACGAATGGTAAATTGAGCGCCAATAGCGGGAAAGAGTGGTGCTGTATGTCTCCGGGGGTGCAGGATTTGACAATGGGAAGCAGACTCACATAAATTGCCCCAGATCCATATCTTAGACGGAGATTGTGAACAACACTGGCCTCATTCAAAAACGTGAGGTCTGCAATGTCATCCACGCGGTCAAACTTCGGAGGATTCATCTTGGATAAGGCATAGAGGGGAACTTGGCGTATCTGAACGAAGCATTTAGAAGTGGCTAAGCAGCGGCGGTGATGGGTACCTCTCCACCTAAGGACATGATGATTTGAGCAGTCTCTTGGTCTTCTTGATGTACCCAGCCAGCAAGATACCCTTCCTTCTCGTCCGGCACCCACACCCATTTCTTCTCGTTGAACTCGGCTTGGAGGGCAGCAGCACGAGCAGCCTCTACGCTGTGAGAGTTTTGAAACCCGTTCATGTTTGATATCGCTGCCAATGGCCGAGAAACGCGTGATTGAGCTCTCGAGTCAGCTTGAAACTGTACGACGTCGTGACCAACAGCCGGGGTATCGGGTATCGGCGTTGGAAATGTAGATCCGGCGTCACTGTCGCGCCTTTATGTATCTCACACTGACGCGAGTACCGACGAGTTATCGGGAGCGATCTGGCCAAGGCCAAGTTGGTGCAAGTGGACGAAGGAGTGTTCAACCAACTGCCTTTCCAAATCTGTCCCGTTTTGGCAGTCAACATGTTGCCGAGTCGTCATGCCAGTACGTAGCAGGTACAGGGCATCGCTGAGCGCCGAGCACTTGGTCGCGAACAGTCAGGATTGCAGGACACGGAACGTTTGCGGGCGGGTTCACACTGACTAGAGGAATAAAGACACTTAAGACTCTGTATTCGCCGCAGTGTTCATCTTCCAGTAGTCATTCCGACCGGCTGGATCGGTCATAAAGGCGGGGACTCAAGAAGACAAGCCCAAGGCTGTCTATGTCCGTGTTCTTCGCGGTCCACAGGTAAGAATTTTTAAAGTTATACAGCAATGACGTCGGAGTCTGGACTAGCTTCAACTTTTGTGTCAACGAGGCTGTTGTCTCTGCACCCAAACAAGATGGGGAAGCGCACCGCCTTGCGTGATGGTGTGTATACATTCTTTGTGTTCTCAGATTCTAGCGCCCACAATCCGGTTGGACGGTGGGGAGATGGATACACAATACCCCGTTGACGTTGACAGGTATCTCATGCCATGGAGACCGTGACCACCTTGAATCGAAGTTGATCAGCTTGATCAGATACGGTCACGGCCTACTATGCACTTCCCAGAAAATTCAGTGGCAATTGTCCTGGTATTAGATTTCGGCCGCACTTTGCACTAGTGCTAAAGCGAAATCATTCTCGGAGTCTCGGATCTTGGCAACCACAGGTGAGCGATTTCATACTATCTGGATTGGTCTCTCCGTCAAAGCTGATTCACAGCATACGGAGTTTATCCATACATACTAGAACCCTGGATGCATGACCACGTCCAAGTCCGCTGTCAGCGGCTAGATTGTCGGTAAAACCATCTTTCGGCGCTTTTCTCTAAGGAACTTCTCGACGCGGCGCCAAAAGAAGGTAGTAAACCGGAACAACTCGAACCAAATGCACATGCAGCACGGCAACAGCCTTGCCAACGCGTGTACAACACGTTGTTATAGGGTGTGGACCCTCAATCAAAAATAAGCTCAATCAACTTGTTCGCGTCCATGATAAGAACTGACGTCGCGCGTCTACCGAATTCTTCCCCCTCAGTTCGTCCGTGCCCAAAACCACACATCGATGTCTCCCTTCCATTTATCCATGATTGCAGACCCATTTTCCCAGTGGATCGACGTTCCAGACGATAGGCCGACTCTACCACCTGTGGATGACGAGGTCGGGGGTTTAAAGGATTTGTAAGTCGCTAATCTACGTTAGCCTGGTCGCGACCTCAAATTAGATTCAGCTCTAGTCTTGCAATGGAGGATGATCTTCACATCGGCCACGGAAGTGGCCTTCTACTTGGCCCAGACTCGTATCAAAGTGTCGGTCAAAATTTTGCCTCTTTCGATCCAATACTCTTGTCCCCGAGTGTCGGAGAAAGCGCGTTTTTTCCGACGCCTGACGTGAGCCTCGTTTCTTTCGTGGTCGGTGTAGGTGTTAACATATATGATAGTACTTTTCACCGCCATATGCGACCTTGTTCCCTCCAGGGCTATCCCCGGACTGGTCCCCCACTAGCGTTGCCTCGAGCTGCTGGCCAAGGACGCCTGAGACTGATCTATCAAATTCCAATGCCCCCAATATCTCTCCTCCGCATGCCTTGACGCATTGGGATAATGGGGAGATTCGCTTCGTAGACCAATCAGGGCACAATCTCGAGGACATCCCCTCACAAGTGCAGGGGATGATGCCCGAAGACATTGTGTGTACCCCACAATTCGTCTGTGATACCTCCTTGATCTCCGCGCACCACGCACCTTTCACTAATATTATGACATCACCTCCGCCTTCTTCCACACTGAAAAGTGCATCTGAATCTTTGCCAGCGATAGGAGCGCTACACCCAATACACGGATGTTGTTTGTCCCCGTCATTGTCCCCGCTCACCCCTTTGAGCTTCTTTGTACAATCGCCCAGTGTCTCCCCAACCTCATCACCCCTCATCGTCAGCTCTTCGTTGTCACCCACACATCCATCCATATCACTTACTAACATCCTTGACTATGGGAACGTTGAAGTGACCGATCCCGCTCTGGCCGCTCCATCCACACCTACCAGTGTGACTCGAGTCAAGTTACGGGCGAAGCGCAACGCGGACACTCTCGACGAAGATGTTCGCTCTTCCAAACGCCTGAAAGCCAAGAATGTTGACGAAGAAGAGTGGACGCCAGAGGTCAAGCGTCCGAGAGCTGCTTCTTCTTCGCAGTCCACCAGGCCCATGACATCCTTCCCAAACTGTTCCCCAGGCGAAGTTCCAGAGAATTCTGACGCCACCAATACGACTTGCAACATCTGTGGACAAGGATTCACACGCGCGTCGGACTTTGTCCGCCATATAGAAAACTCGGCGAGTCATCCTGAAACCCGTAAAATGTGGCCTTGTCCTTATTGCGACAGCTCGCTGGGACGAAAGGATGCCCTTGGTCGGCACATTAAAACTCTGCACCCCGGAAAACCGATTATCATGCCCGAGGGCCAGGAGTCTCTTCTGCGATGGCCCGGGAGGATCCCAGGACGGCCTCGACAGAGGAAGATGCCATTGAAAAATAAGCCGAGGAAAGCGACGCGTAGATACAACTAACATTTTATCTGTTATATATCTTTCCGTGGTACTACTACCGTTGACCGGAGTCTTCTATTGAACGCATGACGTAAGCATTGAGCGTCGCTTTCGCTCTCACTCATGGATGTCCATATTGCACCAGACAGCGGTACGCAAGATAATAGTACACACCTATGGATACCAGAGCCAGAAGTGAAGGATTCAGCAACCGATCCTGCATCTTCGTCATCTCGTGTCCCCCAGCTGTTGAGAGAGCGGCTCTACGTGGGTAATCTCGGTCCAACCGTCGATGAGTGAGCCAAAAGACGTCAATTGTCGATCGACCCACGTTCTCAATGTTCCAAGATATGCTCTGCTTCAGGTCTTTACAAAGTTTGGAAAAATCGCAAAGCTCGATTTCTTGTTCCACAAGTCGGGCGTCAACAAAGGGAAGCCGCGCGGCTATGCGTTTGTCGAGTTCATGAATGAAGCGGTAAGTATCTGCGTGCCTTCGGTTATGCCACTATGTGTTTTGACGTTTGTGTCCTTCGTTATCACGAACGTGCGCTGTACGGCGGTACTGGCTGGGGTTGCATGACCGAAGGCTTTATCCCTGGGGATGTGGACTGACTGGACTTGCTGGGCATATAGGATGCAGCAAGAGCACTACAGGCTGCCAACGGGAAGCTCCTGCGCGGTCGTAAGTTGGTGGTGACATTTGCACAGCAAGCACCGAGCCACGACTCGGGTTCCACAATGTATACCGGGAGAAGCAAGAGGTCGGATGCCGCACCAACTGCACTGAGCTTAGTGAAAAGTAGTGGAATCGCCCGTCCAGAAGCGTGAGTTCATGGCTCTGGGCAGGTTTATTTATGGGTTGGCTCACAGCGCGTTCTAGCAAGACATCGAGTAAAATTGCCATGATGGAAGCCAAACTCCGCCAGATGGCGAATTCTTCCCCATTCTCAGAGAGACCGATGCTGCCCAGAAAACCTGCTGCGCCACAAGGACTCGCTGCGCTGGACGGCATACTGGCTCAAAGACCATCCAGTCATGCCAGGCCAAGGTCGGCCTCCAGCAAGGCTGAACGGACGAAGAATGATAGCGGAGTTGAGAGACCATCAACCGCACTATTGTCGATACATGAAGCGCAGCCTCCGGACGCCTTAAGAATCACCCCTCCAAGCAAACAGCGGAGTATACCTGGCGTAAAGATTATGAAAGCTGGCTCCAACAAAGCATCTGGCGTCACGCCACCATCATGAGGGGTTACAAGAGATTCGAGATAACTACGCGATGGTCGGAATATGTCAGCATCTTTACTGATTTTACGGATAAGTTTCGGGAACACTAAAGGGGTTGATAGGTTACGCTCTCGTTGGTTTTGATGGTCAAATCAAATTTGTCCCGTTGGGCGTCGAGTACGTGGCGAATTTATGTGTTCGTTGGTTGTTCGATGAGTCAATCAAAGTCCTCCCGAATGTTTCTCAGCGTATGCAGAGGAATGTAAAGGCTTCGCGGAAGTGAATCGGTTCGTCAAGAAGCCATCAGCGGCGGCCGTGTAGATATTGTCATGTGGCATGTCAAGCCACAAATATCTCATACTTACGAGTTGAACGTTGATCCTCGGTATCTCCAGCTGGACCCCCTTGTCACGACGCAGATTCTACACCAATCCTACTACCCGCGCTGGGATCTCACCAATTCCAGTTTTCGGATCTATTCCGCGCACAACCGAGAGATGCCACAACTGGTGAATATATCTTCGCGGGAACGCCCAGCCTTCCTCGTCGAGGATTTCTCATCTTTCGTGTGAGACATTCTGAGTCTTAAACAATGCATCATCTGACCAGTCAAAACCATTTCCCCATTCATCTGATAGAATCATGACATTGGTTTCTCAGCGGACTTGAAAACCATCCCGCCGTACCTCTTATATCCCCCTGTTCACCCCCCTCTTTTCTCCCATTCTCATCCCTTCCAACATGCCCTCCGCTCAAGTGTCCAACGGGAGTGACGGCGCCGTCTACACCACTTCAAACGGTGCCCCTGTCGCAGAGCCATACGCAGCCCAGCGCGTCGGTACTCACGGACCACTGCTTCTCCAAGGTCTGTTCCGATGCACAGCGCCAGCTTATCTTCTGATCGTGACGATTGTAGACTTTCACCACCTTGACCTCCTCGCCCACTTTGATCGTGAACGTATCCCTGAGCGAGTCGTATGTTCGCTATCTAGATTGATTCGTCTGCTTGCTGCTTATCTTCGTTACTCTAGGTCCACGCCAAGGGTGCTGGTGCACATGGTTACTTTGAGTTGACCCACGACCTTAGCGACATCACCTCTTCCAAGTTCTTCACCGAGGTTGGCAAAAAGCACCGTGCTACTGCCCGATTCTCCACTGTCGGTGGGGAACTCGGATCTGCGGATACCGCCCGCGACCCTCGTGGTTTTGCAGTCAAGATCAGAACTGAGGAAGGTAACCTTGACTGGGTGTTCAACAATACTCCCGTCTTCTTCATTAGAGATCCTGCCAAATTCCCCCACTTCATCCACACTCAGAAGCGTGACCCTCAAACTCACTTGAAAGATACTGACATGTTCTGGGTATGCATTCTTTGACTCGTCTCTAGCGCTATAGTACTTAATCAACATATTGTAGGACTACCTCACACAGAACCCAGAGTCTGCTCACCAGGTCACCATCCTCTTCTCCGATCGCGGCACCCCCGACGGTTATCACAACATGCACGGTTACTCTGGCCACACCTTCAAGTTCGTCAAGGCTGACGGCAGTTGGGTCTACACTCAGATTCACCTCATCGCTGACGGCGGTTACAAGGTTCGCTTAGCCACTTCTTGTTGTGAACGACCCCTCATCTATCTCAGACCCTTGATGGTCCCACCGCGCTCAAACTCAGTGGCGAAAATCCAGACTACGGTATCCAGGCCCTTTTCGAATCTATTGAGGCAGGAAAGTACCCATCTTGGACGGTTTACGTCGTATGTACTCTGACCATTATGAACGAGGGATCTTGGTCGCTAAATTGGTTTAAGCAAACGATGACGGCCGAGCAAGCTGAAAAATTCCGCTACAATGTTTTAGATCTTACCAAGGTCTGGCCTCACAAGGACTACCCCATGCGCCAGATCGGCAAGTTTGTGTTGAAT
>JBBPTB010000316.1:0-24742 GCA_038093875.1 Boletus tylopilopsis | reverse complement strand
AGTTCGAGTCGTACTGTTCGCCAGACTTCTCTACACTTACATGCTTGATCCCACCTGCGGGTTCTGAAACATGTAGATCCTTAAGTTTTGTTACCATTCCTGCGCGACCAACCGTGGATACGGCCGTGGATGCGAGTGCCACTGCAGACAGCGATCGACCGCACCGGGGTCGAAGGAGCAGCTCGACGACCCGATCACGACGATACCCAAAGGGAATTGATGATGCGGACGAACGACAGAGTTTGTGGACCCACCATTCGCCGGTGGAGGAGAGCCGCGGAGAATACCCGGGCGTGCGGCTCGTCAAGCCGAGCTCGCGGCCTGCTTATACGGGCGGACGGTTTTGAGCGCGGTGGGATGAGACGCGAGAAGAGGCGAATAGGGACAACGCCTTGCCGATTTGCATGCATCTATCATGGATCAGGGGGTCATACGTGGGTCTTTTGTCGCGTCGTTATATCTGCCGATCGTTCACCCTTGCGATCCCGAATGACCACACACCGCTGTTTACCATGTCGTCTTTTGATTGGACAGGACTTGGAACCATGTTATTTAAACAAGATATCTCCGAGGGCGTAAGTCTCCCCCTCCCTCATTTCCTTCATCCCATGTTATCATCCATCTCTCGTTCTGGTTTTCCGCGCGGGGCGTGTGTGTATGTAGGAGTACCGTATGATGGACGCTTTGTCGACTAGGATCACGCTGGTAGGACGCGTACGCACGCTAGATTATTTAATGGCCTAGTTTAATCCCACTGCTCTCTCCTCCAAGTTATTCGGAAGAGGTCGGCGATGGCGATATGCAGGTGATGTCGGAGACTCGGGGTCGTGCATGCGTGTCAGGGAACGCGATGAACCCGGGCCGTGCATTTGCATATGTGTAAGGAATGCTTACCGATGTTACATAGGAAACGGACGGCACCACGTTCAATGGCTCATCGGGTCACCCGTTGGGAGTTGTCAGGCCGTGCTGCACTGGTTATACTTGCCCTTGCCCTTGCCGTCGGGCTATGCATGTTGCAGGTTTGACTCGAGTATGAGGGCTTGGGCTGAAACTGAAGTCTTGGGTTTGACTGAACGGTCTAGCGGTGTCGGGTGTGGCTGTAGTCACTACACCCGACATCGGTAGACCGTTCATACATGTCCCAGGGCAGCTCGTGATGGCACGCTAGCAAGCTGGCTATGCAGCTGCTTGCGGGCCTCGGAGCTGGGTCTAGAAAGTCGTGCGAAAACGTTGGCCATCCCGGTCCGATCTTTAGTCTTTCCCTTTTCGGGTTCTGGCTCTGTATTTTGTCCTCCTCGATGCATGCGCCGAACCCGCCCTCTGCCCGACACGCATCCGGAATTCACAGTCTTATATTGGCCAGGGTTCATAGAGTACCGCGTTGAACATTGGCGGCTGGCGCGTGATGGCAGCGGTCGAGTCGTGCGTGGAACGTGCACTTGGTCCTGGGCCGACGTTACCTTGGTGGTATTGGGGATGATCTTGATGCGAAGCGAGGTACGTCGTCGGTATATTCTTCTCCCTTTTTTCATACCTTTTGATTATGGGAAGTGAAGTTGAAATTGATTCAATTTATTTTTTGGGGGGTGGTTGTAGGTTCCGGTCTCAAGGCGTGTTCTGCTCGCTGGCATTGGAATGGCATTGGCTTGTCTCGTTTGGACACGCTTCACGCAAGTTCTCCACGGTACGTTCCATATATTCCGTTCTTCATCCAGTTGTGACCCTTGTCGCTGTTCCCGTTGCCGTTTTCTCACACACAACGTTAGAATCTCTCCTCGTCTTCCCCACCCTCGGCATCCAACTCGAAACCCACCGCGGACACCCCCTCCTTCCCACTCTTTCTACCACACACCACTTTATCCCACTCTCAGCCCTTGAAGACGTCATCATACACGAAGGCTTCCGGAGGTGGAACGTTGGGTACTATCTGGCAGCGTTACGGCGGATGTCTACGACTGCGCCAGGGGCTGTTACTGACGCGCCGCCTGGGTCTGGCCCGCAGGGTAGAGGTTCAGGACGGATAGAGGTCAGGGTCGCGTTCGAGGTGCGCGTTTCGCTGCTGATGATGGTCGACGACCCCTGCCTCATCTACTAATGCGCAGAATATTCTCCCTTATTTTCCCGTCCTCAAAGAGGTCTATCTTGGGGTCCAAGAAACGTTGTTTCCGCCGCCCACCCGGGTCGTAGATTTGGTTGAAATTGAATTGTAAAGGATGATATACTATCCCTTATCCCCAGTTCGGCGAGCATGATTGTCCGAGCTTCCATAAATAGGACATCACCTGCCCGCGAAAGCCGGGGACGCCGTCCGACATCAAATCAACATCACCTACCCCATCAACATCAACGCTCGACAATGGTTCCCTTCATGCGGGCGTAGTGCGAGTACAATCACATTGTTCGTAGCAACGCGGCTATAGTGTGCACGTGTGCGTGTGCGTGTTCGTAGTGCACGTCCGCGTACCTGAAGCACTGGCACGGAGAGCCCAAAATCGGGATGGATCAGAGTAGGTCTTCCAGTCGTCGTCTCGATCGGCAATAAACAGAAACTTGGCATCTGATTGG
Source organism: Boletus tylopilopsis (assembly GCA_038093875.1). Taxonomy (NCBI): domain Eukaryota; kingdom Fungi; phylum Basidiomycota; class Agaricomycetes; order Boletales; family Boletaceae; genus Boletus; species Boletus tylopilopsis. The sequence goes on along the minus strand of JBBPTB010000316.1, from coordinate 22,174 downwards.
AAATGATCGATCACAGGGAAACTAACATCTTCGTTCAGACTAGCACTTGGCTAGAACGTGCGGGGAACACGACTCGGATCTGGTTGTGGACAGTGGGGTAGGAAATACCAGTTGGCACGACTGGCGGAACCCGACGATCAAATCTATGGAATATTCACATCCAACAACAAGATACGCCGTCATTGAATAGGGGCTCATTCGAGAGAGTATCTTTAATGCTCGTCCATCCAACCTTTCTTATGTCTTTCCCTCCCCACCGCCATCTCTCTTAGTTCCTAGGCCTCTTAGCCAGTCCAAGCCTACGATGAACCTTCCTCAAATCTACATTTTCTCATCTTTCCCGCAAACCAGTGCCTATCATAGCAACCAATATGGCACTTGACACCTGGTGTCGCTAGTCGCGTTCCCAGCGTGCTCGATTGGTCCAAAAATTTGAGATGTGTACAGTACTCTGTGCTGGGGATGACATCGATGACGCCTGGGGATGGAACTCGGCAAAAATCACCCCTACACGTTAATCCGAGTCTCGCTGGGCCCATGCGGTGATCTCACTCCAGTGGAAGATACTGTCCACGTGCGGATCATTCCATAGTGTAGCTCCTATCTCTTGCTCGCTTTCAACTGGCGGGACCCTCTTTCATCCGGAAGTCCACGACCGCCTCTGTGCCATCTATGAGGGACCGTCGACCACTCTGGCACGAGACTGCGTGATCGAACGAACGCTCACATTTGGTGATAGACCCCTTACTCTCGGCCAGCTTAGCCAAGTCCTCGACTTTGTCAGTCAAACCACCAAGCTAATGTGCGATGGTAGAGACTGTAGGTTCCAGTCTCGCTCATTCGCATTTACGTGTTTAGCTGCACTGGCCTCAACACTCCGGGTCAGCTTCTACAGCCAGTTCTGGGTCAGGATTGATTGACGATTCGGTATTTGAATTGACTGCGGAAGCATTCCTGGACAAGGTGTCGTCACGGACCCAGTGTTGATGCAGACGGCGAGTCGGGTCTTTTACGCCAGGTGCCGATACTCACTCACAGAGCAACTTGAATTGATCGGGTCACTGAAGGCGGGGTCTCGGAGTACAGGCCAGATTTGAGCTTGATCACCATAAATCAAAGGATTAGTGTATCGCTATAATTGTTACCTGTAATTTGATTTTCAACCAATACAGCCACTGCGCATGCTTGGTCAGCCTCCATTTCGTTGTCCACTTTCAAGAGCGCTTGCGACGGGCAAGGTACGATATACATACCGCTTTCGCACACAATCGCTGAACCAGCAGTGGCTCTTGTCTGGACGGCCGCTGACAACCTGGACGAGTCATCAGCGCACGCACCGTCGGACACGGGTTCCATGGCATTTCGCCGTGCACTGCGGCCTACTCTCATGTGATCTATCCTGCACAGGACTCTGACGGACGGTATACAGCTGCGGTTATCATGGTATGGGCCATGATTAAGCCACCCTCCTCCAGATGTGCAAGTCCGTGATCGCCCTGACCTCGGCACATGCAAGATCCCGTAGAACCGGCTGCCACCGATCATCGCATCACACGACGTGCTAGCGCACCGGTGGCACCAAACTTGAATGAATGATTGGATGACCCACCGAGCCCCGGAGGTGAGTGTCTTTCATTCAGGAAGACGCATGTCATGCTCCACACCTGCCTATATGCGCACCAGAGATTGCCTTTGAGCCCCTGTGTCAGATATCTTGCAGATACGAACGCGGTATTCCACCTCAGTGGGCCCAGGCAGCATGTATGCGCCGGAAATGATACCCTTTCATCAAAATTTCGTTTCTCACCACCGTCTCTATTTTATTTCGTCTCTACACATTCTAGATGGCAGTGACTGGTCACGGCGTGCGGCCGTGGAAGCGTGCGTGGACTCGAAAAACCGTCCAACCACTGACATTGCTTGCATATGCGTACAACCAAGTCGCGGTCACAGCGCTCGCCGTCCCCATTATACATACGTCAGGCTCCCATCTGAGATCGCAAACGTATTTTAATTGTGCATCTTATCGGCCATTGTTCTTCTCCCCCTCGGACATGACCAGGTACTCTGACGCCACGAACGTAAGTATGTAGACACATATTCCCTCCTTCTTTTGCCGCGATGAATCGCGGGATCTTCAAGTTTGCGGGGACAAGCTGTCACCCATTGAATGTTCGCCCCCGCAGTACTGCCAATGAGCACGGCGCACTTGCACCCCCAAACCCCAACGTCGGCGAAAGGTCGGACTTGGTCTCGTCAAAGTTGAAACAGGTCTGCCAGGTGGGTTTATTTTATCGTCGATCCGAATATATTGATATGAGGGCTTGTATATGGAACACAGCCGCGGTGCGTTTCAACTTTCGGGAAGAGTGCTGCGCGACGGCAAACGATTTAGACGCTATCGTAGGTTTCCGCGTGCCTGGTCGTGCGCCACGAGCAAGGGCTACAAGTTGTTCTGAATCTTAGCACGGCCCGGTATCACCGGTCACCGTGACCGTTCTTCGCTTACGGCCCACTTATCTAGACATGCAGTCAACAAGAAAACATCTAGATTTTAGATAATACGAGAGACGAGTGACGCACAAAGATCCATCTCTCCTCCATCTTCGCTCCCGCTCGCTTTCGGACCCTTGACAGATAAACGTCCTAGCTTCCTTCAACTCTTTGTCATACCCCCGCGGAAGTAGACTTGATCGTTCCCTCGAGCATCCGGGGCTCGGAACACGCCCCCTTCGCGGACTATGTTCCAATACCCTCTCGAACACGCCACGGTGTCACACAGCCATTTTCGACGCTTATCCCCTTTCACCGCGTCACACTCACATGACGAATACGGTGAGACCCTGGAGCCTCCGTCGACGTAACGCCCATCTTGCATTTTCTCGCGCCACGACCCTTGCCGCGTCATGCCACCGACAGCTAGCTCAGGGTCACCATCCAGTGAGTCGCCCACGACTTCCCTGGATGATACTGACAATCATGATGCATGATGCACAAGATACATCATCAGGAAGTACAAACGAACATGATGGCATATCACATCTGCGCATATACATATCTCCATGTTCAGCTTCTGATCCTTCTAGGGTTTTTTGACACTTCGATGCCTCCTTGTGTCGCACGTTTGAGGTCCGCCCGCGTTGATGGTTGACCATTAGACATCAAATCTAACCTTGGTGTTCTGCGCAGCTGCAGACAGGGGTCAAGTGACCTCATGGAGGAAAAAATGTCTCGGGTTAAACTGTTCATCCCCAGTCAGCCTAAATGAACGGCGGTGCAACCGACTCTTTTTTTATGAGACCGAACCAATGCTCTGGTTGGCACATGCACATTCCCATGGGTGCTTATGTTGACAACACGTCTTGATATGGTCTTCCAAATGACTAAAGTGGTATGATATCCATGCCTGTTTCCTCGGATTACTGAGCCCCAGTGACGTGGACCTGAAACAACTCGATAAGCACGCGCATGCTCCGCGCCGACAATGGCCCGACATGGAGAAGGCAACGTTACGATTAATATCATCATTTCTCCGGCTCGAACTCGGAGACCGGTCTGGTCACCAACCCCGAGTAGTAGATGAAGAGCAATCAAAGTCGATTTGAGATGGTAAGTATCTGATTGGTGTTTGTACAAACTTGAAGTTCCTTCTCGGTCGCTACAAGCATCACTTCCAACACGCCACCAGAACATGTTTAACCTGGATACGAAAGAAGGATCCAGGCCCTGAAGTCAATCGCTTTCGATCGGAGTGGCGTTCCGCGGCCGAGCACTCCCGTGGGACCGACGAAAAATCAAGATGAATTCATTATGGGTAAATGGGCGTTGGCACCCCGGTAGAAATACCTGGATGTTGGTATGGGGTACCTGGCATTCCAGCCAAAAGCCGGGCAGGCTGTGAGGCCCTTTCTCGAGGCTACAACCTTGCCATACGGGGCTCGGTGGACTGGAATTGCTCCGAGTCGATGCTTGAAAAGGCCAAGGGCAAGCCTAGGGTCGCACGTCCCGTTCCAGTACATGAGGCCAGGGACCGCAGCCGTGCGAGCAAAAGAGTGCTAGGGAACATAACCGGCAACGTGTAGGTCGCTGGAAACGTGGAAACTAAGAGACGAAGAATAAAGGGAACGGGATGGAACCACAGCCACGACGAGTTTTTAAAAGAAAGTATGTGGATACAGGCGTCAGGCGTCTGTGAGGTGTGAGAAAAGAGGACTATGCCCACAAATACGTAAAAGATGAGTGCTTGTGCGGGTGTTTGTGGGCGATTCACCTATTAGTTGGCAGGATTGGAGTGCATAACAAAAAGGCAGTTGTTGTGGTGTCCAAAGGAATCCAAAACCAACGTCGACACTCCAAGCCAAGGATATCGGGTGATTTGTGCACACGACTCTTTTTGGCGAGGACAAATATAGTGCTAGCACCCCCACTCAGTAATCCGATAAGACACACAAAGTGGCGCCGTAAATGGAAAATCGGAAGGTCGAGGAAACTTCCATTAAAGGAATGGAAGAGGCTATGGACTGCCAACAAAAGGCTTACAATCAGGAAGATTTGGTGGAGTCGGACGGAAGCCAGGCCAGCCGGGAGATGCGAAGATTCCCGAACGGGCGCCATGGAGGTGAATATGACTCGATCCGAAGGACTAATTGTTGTAGGATGAAATGCCGTCTTTGCCAGACAAAAGGCCAATATAGGATATGTAGCTACTCTCTGACAAGAGAGGCGATGCGCATCAGAGCAACGGGAGGAGAAATGAACGACTGGTTTTTGGACGGGTGGGAGATATGGCGGACGACCGGAGCATTGGCACTGGTGGAAGTTTGGGGAGAAGGGCCCAAGATCCGGAAAGGCACGCCAGAGAAACCAATGGAGGCCTGCGACGCGGACGGAGAAGCGTGGTATTCAGCCGAGGTCCGATGAAACGCAAGTGACGCGGGAGAGAAGTAGTTTTCCTGAGAGTCTGAAGGATAATCCTGCTACCAGTGCCACGAGAGTGCCAGCAGGAGGGACATAGGACACGTGTGGGTCGGTCATGTGAGCACGGCAGAGTACGGGATGAGAAAATATTCTGGCAGTGTGTGAGGAGAGACGGTTACCGAAAGTGCCTCATGTGTGTGGGGTAGGACGTTCTTGCGGGGAAAGAGGGGAGGAGGAGGGAAGGATAGTTCGGAAGAACGGGAGGAGCCGGACGAGTTCTTGTAAATGTGTAATTAGCCCGCGTTTGACCGTAAGTATAAATCCAGCCGATCCACTCGCCTTTCCGTTCGCCGCACCTCACCTCTCATGACAGAATACGACTACTCTCCCGCTGCCTACGAGCGGTACCTCGCCCAACAGGCCCGCGTATCAAACTGGGTAAACGAGACCGTACAGCAGTCCCACTCTTACTCGAACCCATTCGTGCTCTCCCCAACGCTCCGCGATCGTTCCTTCTACGACCAGCCCGACGACGGGGACTACGGTCCTCGCCACAACGACCAGTGGTCCAACTCCTCTCGGCCATCTCGGTCCCGCAGCAGGTCCTATGTTGACCATGCACACTACGACCGCACCCCTCCCTCGAGGCACCGCTCACAGTCCCATTCTCGTTCTTCATCTACGCCTAGAGACATCTTTTACCAATCCCATGGCGGACAACAGCCCATCTATCCTCAGCCCCATGCACCCGGTCAGCGGAGACACACGTCTCCGCCCCGCAACTACCATTATGCACCCCCCAACCACAGCCCAACGCGACAAGCCTATGGGCCCCAGCCGCCACCACCCGGCCAGATATATCACAATGCACCTGGCCCCGTGCCCAACGAAACACACCATCGCCACGCCTCTCACTCTCGTCATCCATCTTCAAAGCCACTGCCACAGCCCTACCTCCTCGTACAGGGTGGCGGCCCAAAGGCGGAGTATAAGCGCGGCGTACGTCCTGTTTCCTTTCACGTCCTCCTGCTCGTGGCTGATATGCTCATTTTCTGTTCGGTCGCTTCGATGACGTTTCTAATTCAATTATTCTCACCTTCTAGCCTGCAATACATGCTCCCATACCAACAAAGCCGTTTGCCGCACAACCACCGTTACTCAAACGACTCTTTGGTTTTGTCACCAACTCGCCCGTCAGCGGTCGGAGCGGGAATGGTCGAGGGTTCAGAGGCTCGTCATACTAGAATCCGAACACCCCGACACCACCCTCCCGACTTGGCCGCGAGCCCTCTCCAAACCCGCTTTCCCGACGGGGAACGACCGAGAACGACGGTGTTTTAACACCCAGGGGTCGTCTTCTCCTCGCCGATCTGCCTTTCATCTCCACCTCGTCCACGTTTTCTCCCCTGACGCCTGCACTCGCCCGTTTGCCTCCTTCCTTGCCTTTTCACAAGGGATCCCAACGAACCCCGCTTGTGATTCTGTCTCTATCTAGATACGACCTTGACGCAATTTCGCAATGCATTGTACACGCACGTTGACGACCCAGCATCATACGATAGACATCATCCATTTATCCCGAAGAGTGCAGGTCGCTCATCCCATTATCACCTTATCATGGTCCCTATCACGCACGCTCACGACAACAAAACGAACGCTTCATGTAGCCATTCTTCCATTCTTTTTCTCTTTTCCTTTGTTTATAACCAATCATGAAATACCCGACCTCGTCTGTCCTTACGTTGTTTGTTGTCACATCTCACGATCACATTGCTGTATGTAGAGCTCCACAAACGCGACATGTTTTTCGAACCATCACCCTATTCCACCTGGTCGCTCCATCGCCGCTGTTTCCTTCCTAGTACAGTAATGTCAAGGGTCGTATGATCTCCAACGCATATGATCGAAATTGATGTCCACGATCGTCCCGTTGATGCACCTGCCATCAACCCGCAGCCGCATTCCACATTTAGGATGGACAACCGTTTCCATTGGAGCCTTGGTATCATGGATTCATCCAAAATGGAATCAAAGGCCTCCCATGTCGTTCCCCTCCCAACTCCAATTCATGGATCCCCGAGCCCTGCCGTGGGTCGAACGGTCCCACCACCAGCGGAAAACCCAAAAGCCTGGGGTAAACGGGATTTATAAATACATATAGATCCCTTGACGGGCGCGTCCGGACCAAAAGGGCTCTCCGTCGCACCTCCGCTTCGTCCCTATTCTTGGTCCAGACAGACAAGTCGATCATCGGCGCCAAGTCGAGGGCGTGAGTGTGTGGGCATGGCATGTTCCAATCCCTAGATCAAACGAGAGGACACGACAGGTACTGCGCCAAGTCCATCGTTTGGCATCGTCGTGCGCGGGCGTCATGACCCCAGAGATAACGCGAGAGAGGCCGCGTCCAACATCGGCGGTATATATCGGGGCGGGTCTGTCAAGCGTGGTCGTTTATCGGTAGCGGTAGGGTGAGCGTGGTGACGCTGATGGGATATCAAGGGAGTTGATGCATGATGGGTGGACTCCAGACGTGAGATAACGTCCAATAGAAATCTCAGACGGACATCGACGGCATACCGAGACTCTCCTTGGGTAGTGGGTACCAGGGAAATCAGGACACACGTTGGGTGGATGGAATGGAAACGTGAAAGACAAGTCGGGGTCGGATGGAACGGATGGGGGTCGGAAGGTTGTCGCGGGTGACGCGGACACCGTGATTGATCGTGGAAGTTGAGGAGGAACCATTCAACTCGCGGTGAGGGTTACCGATGGACACGGCACCACGGTACCAACACCCGTGTGTACCCGCACCGACGGCGGGTCAAGCGCTATGTCGATCACTGCGTCGGCTACACAGCCACGCATATCGTCCATACTGGCTTGGTCGAGACCTTGCTAACAAGGGCATCCCCGGAGCAGCTGTCAAGTGCCACCATCATTCACACCGCCTTCCTGTTCCTGTGTTTACATTTTGAGGGCGCTTCCCATGTTCATCCTCAAGCTCGGGGGTGCACACCACGCGAAAACAACGCAGCACAGGCTGTCAAGATGATCGATGGTGTCAGCGTAGCGGAACCTCTTGGACGACGGAAAGAGGAAAGAGAACAATAACATACATTTAAATGACGACGCCCAACGAAAAAGAGCCGAGTCTATTGGTAATTGCATGTCATGAATCAGGAGAAAAAGTGAAGCAAACGTCTGGGGCAGCCCATTGGACGATTGGAAATGCCCAGTACCGAGCGCGCTACGGGTCTATCCTGTATACATCTGTGTGCGTGTATTGGTCGGTGTATAATCGAGAGATTATCCTGCAAGCGACGATAAGCTCTGATAACGAACCACGAGGTTATCTATCGATGGTTTTCACGGGCATGCGCTACGCCACTTGACCTTCATCGTCATTTTCCCCACACGTTCGAAACGTGAATTGCGATGTGAGCACGCCATACTGACGAACACATGTTAGATCCTCCCATCCTCGTTCGCCGAAAAGACATCCCTGAGTAATCCTGCCCATGATTGTTCGGGCTCCGTCGTACTAATCGGCCGGGACGACGGAGATCGTGGCCGTCGACCAGGTGGGGAAAATACCAAAGCATCGGTTTGGGAAGCACGTGTATCGTACGATGTGCCTGTGTAATCGAAATCTCCCGGGATTTCGGTACGCTGACACACAGAAACCTGGACTCTTACGGCACCGTACAACCTGCACGATCGGGCTAGTCAGATGCGGGGTAAAACGGAGTTCTAGGGCGGAGATGAGGATGGGGGGTGGGGGTGGCAATGGGTGGAGCTAAGTCGACCCTATATCTTGAAGGGAATAAACGGCGTGACGAGCTCGAAGGGAGAGGAAAAAGAGAGGGGATAGGTGCATGCGATTTTGGTAAGCGTCCGGCTGAACCGCAGAACCACACAGCAGTCAGCATGCAAACTGGAACTGCAACCGAAATTGCGTGGAGGTGCACTTTCCCGGTAAACCAAGAATTCAGTGTCGATTTTATTTCACTGATGTGACAGATGCGGGAGAAACGATCTGGACCTGGGCTGTAACCGAGGACGGGTACGCACGGGTACACTGGTGATACAACACGATCCGGACGTCAGGTTCGTCCTACACGTGAAACAATTGCATGAGTGTTTCATTTCTGTGCAGCAAATGGTATCGGGGTGTTCCTTGGAGCCATGGAGGACACGAATCGCGCGACCAATGGTAACATTATGAACTTCTCAATGCCACTGTAAAAATGGTCATTACGGGAAAAAGAGGTGACAGAACAAGTGCAAGATACGAAATCAGTGGAAATGAACAAGAGCAAGAAGAGGGACAAGATGAAAATTTTCGTTCAAGTCGGATTGAGCCATGCTACTGCCGAATAAATTCCAAATATGTAACAATTTCCGGTCCACACCGATAGACAGAAGCTCGGGCAGTTTCATTTCTTGTTCCTCATGCACGCCATGTGCAAGCAGGCAGTCCTATTGGTGGAACCATACAATCGCCTCCACTGTATATGCAATGAATATGGCGTCACTAATACTCAAGTAAAATCGACTGCCATCTTGCTGAAGGCAAGTGATCACATACTATCATGTCCTTTGATTCGGCATATCCAGATAACACTCCCGCTGGCAAACCCGCAGAATCACCTAGAAATAGTGTAAGAATGATCGCACTTCACCTAACCTTCGAGTTCGCTATCCGTAGTAGATCTGACAGTCACCTCTCCGATCTGGCGTTGAACAAGGTACCTTTTGTGGATGTAGTCTTTCATGAAGCGTTCGGACTCGTGGTGATTCGAAGCAACAGAACAGATGGAACTTCATCGCGGAGACTATAAACCCCCCTCATCATCAAATCAAGGTTGGTACCCCGAGTCGCTGGCTCATATCGTCTCTTCCCTGCAAAGATGTCAAGGGACAGATATAGCGTCCATATCATTCGTCTATTAATACTATGGATGTTGACCGTACGGATACCATCTATTAACTCACACAACGATCCCTCCTCGCGAATCTGAACCATGCAGAAAATCCATCGCAACTCGTCTGTATTGCACGCAAGCGCCAGCAGTGCAACAATGCACCAAAAGGCTTTCCAAGCTGGACGGCAAGCCGTAGTGCACGTGTGGCAAAGTCAACTGGACGAGAAATCTTGATCAAGAATGGGGCTGATCCAGGGACCCAGATAACCAGTCCTTGGACTTGATCTGTATTTCTCCTAGCATCGGTGACATCGCGCAATAAGAAGGAGGTCAGAAACAGGCGAATGGGAAAACAATACAAGAAGGTGGCGAAAGGACAGTGGAGCAAGGTCGTAAAGATGCTCATACAAAGCAACGGACAAGGATGGGTTGGGAGGGGAGAAGATTGGAAGGGAAGGAGCTCCTGGCACTACATCACCTGTGGTGCTCACAATCTCGGAAAGGATCACTCATTTTGCACTCCAATATACCCCACTCTTGCTAAGAGCCCCTGCTAATGGCCCAGGCAAGGTGGTGGTAGGTAGTGTCTACTCTCGTCGAATTTGTTGGGCTGTGTAGTTGGCAGCCGACTAACCATTTTTCCTTCAACCTTGTATCAAATACTACACATGGTCATCTGAGGAATTGCCCCAGATAATTCATACTTGACCTTAATAAGGAAAGAAACAAAGTCAATCTCGACACAACCATCTAACCCTCGGGATAAACTTCAAGATTGAGTCGTCTCACTGAGTGGCACAATTTATCACTAGTAGAAATCAGCCATGCCGTTAGTCATGATCAGGTGGTGACAGCATTGACTGTAACATAAACATATTAGCAACACGGAAGGGAAGATGGAGCAAACCAATTTGTCCAAGACAAGCTTGTACGGTGCATTCAGTGCCTCACTCATCCATGCTCGGCCCTCCACTAACTCTTTATGGAATCTGCTATCAAAAAATCAATGGGGAAGATATTGTACAAGCGAAATGATTAAGCAGTTGAAATGGCATGGAGGAATCGAAGCAACATACGAAGGAGAAAATCAGCCAGAAATGTCCCGGAGAAGTGACCACGGACATATTGTATGCGGCTCTCCTGACAGTATCCACGATCAGATCACTTTTGTCCTTGATACTGTAATCCCATAAGCTCTTCAAGCTCGACGCTGTGGCCATTCTACACAAAATATGGCATGTTAGCACGACCACCGAGAGCCCAATAAACACCGCACGTTTGTCAATGTGCCATCAGATCATCAGGATTTTTGACACACTTAATACAAATCGTCTTGCTTCTGCTTCGTTCACAGGGTAGAGTATCGCTAGGCTACTGTTTGTGCCGATGTGACGAGCAAAAAACTTGTGATGCTTCCGGTGTGTTGACATAAGAAAGGGTGTTGCGTCATCCCAATCGACGGTGTTAGCAGTCTCGGTCACCTATGAGTAGAAAAGTTAGGTAGTAGCGGCGAGCGAGCATCGTCCGATGAAAAATTGACCGTTTTCTGGCGAATACATCCTGCGTCCATCGACGCTACCCGGTCGGTTTTCACTCGCAGCATCGAACCTTACATCTACTAAGATTGCGGATGCTGGCTCTTGTCAAGGAATACGACTGAGTAGATGCCAATCCCCGGTGTATCGGTTTTGAATCAGAACACCGTATTTTCATCAGCACTGCCACTGTCGCTCGCTTGTTTATGGTTCAGAACATCAGTACCCTTTTCCTCGCCCCGACGCTGCCAGCCCCACTACCTTTATCATCGTCGTTCTGTTGCAAACATTTCGTTTTGGCATAAGGATGACAAAACAATGAAGCCAGAACATTGATCGTGACGGGGCTTAAGCAGCGTACTTTTCGACAACCGCTGCAGTGGACGAACAAGAGTAAGCATCAATCGTAAGATGGCCGTGGTCATGCGGTGCCACAGTGGGATTGACGCTAGTTAGACCTCCGAATGTTGTAATCCCTGACTCGGCGGCGGAAAAAGGCAGCGAACGCACATGGTCGGCTTGGTTGTATGAATATTTAGCTAGAATTCCATTCTATAGTTGATCATCATCCCCAGCCACGGTCATAAGTTAACCACACGGTGTCATGGCATGGGTTATTTCAACACTCAAAAGCTATCATTTATTCTCACAAAAATCAGATGTACGTTACCGATCATTTCAAACAGCTCTTACAGTTCGCTAATTATTGTATAACCTGGCCGTGACTCCAGGTCAGAACCGACATCGACTCCCTAACTTCGCTCTAGCTGGAAACAGTGTTCAAGATGGGCAGCATAAATGTCGTTCCAGGAAACGAGGATCCTAATTTTGCTCGCACTCCCACAGGCTACCCGAAGACATACATGGAATCTTCAGAACGGGCTCATGCTGTTGCACTGGTTTTGTCCCACCATTCTCCCATAAAATCCCCTCTGGGATTTGCACTAGTGTCAGGAGCCGCTCCATCATGAGGTCTCTCCTTTCCCTCGTCGTCCTTAGTTTGGGTCTCATCGCCGCTGCGGAACCAGCCATCTCTCCTTACGTTCTTCACGAGAAACGTGCACACGTCCCCGCAGGTTGGACTTTGAAGCGTAGACATCACCCCAGATCGCCTCTTCCTCTCCGTTTCGCCCTGACGCAGAGCAACATCGATGATATCAGCAAATACCTGATGGAGGTCTCACATCCCGAATCCGAGAAATATGGGAAACATTGGTCTCCGAATGATGTCCTCGGGATGTTCGCGCCAAGCGACGAGACAATCAACGCAGTCCGATCTTGGCTTTTGGAGAACGGCGTCGAGGGAGAACGCATCCGCTTGTCCTCGAGCAAGGGTTGGATCGAAGTGTCTTCTTCTGTCGAGGAAGCAGAGCGTCTCCTTCAAACCGAGTACAAACTTTACTCCCACAATTCAGGGCAGGATCACGTTGGTCGGTGTATTTCAGCGGTTCCATTGGCAGTGCTAATCATAAATGCATAGCTTGTGACGCGTACCATCTCCCTGCTCATATTGCCCCTCACGTCGACTTTGTGACACCGAGCGTACACTTCGATGCCAAGCTGACACGTCGGGATGCCTCCGAACCTGCTCGTTCCATTGGGAAGCCAGGTTTGGGTGTTGGTCCGAAGAGTGCTGGAAAGCTTGAAGCTTCGGTACCCAGTGATCTCACAACGTGCGATAAATATATTACACTCGATTGCTTGCGTGCGCTTTATGAAGTCCCAAACCCCCCCTTGATTGCGAATCCGTTGAACAGCTATGGAATTGGTAAGCGAATAGCTAGTCTCGTGCCATTTTCACCCTCACTTTGTATCGATTTCAGTGGAATACACACCACAAGCTTACCTTCAAAATGACTTGAACATCTTTTTCGGTAACTACTCTCCAGACCTATACGGAAGGTCACCATACTTGGTCTCAATTGACGGAGGTAGGGTGTACTTTCTTGGGCATCATAAGTTGGTCTCACTTCTCACTCAGGATATGCACAGACACAGTATCAAGGTTTCGAATACAATGGTGAATCTGACCTTGATCTCCAATATGGTATGGGTCTCGTTGGTCCAACCCAAACGGTGACTTTGTACCAGGTCGGGGATATTGTTGAGGGTTAGTGATCAAGCTTTCATTTTACGTTGAGACTGACGTCATTCAGGTGCCTCGTTCAACAATTTCCTCGATGCCATCGATGGCTCTTATTGCTACTATGAGGGTGGTGACGACCCCACTCAAGACGGTGTTTATCCTGACCCGTATGGTGGTGGATATGAAGGTCCTGAGGCATGCGGAACAGCTCCACCAACAAAAGTTATCTCGACTTCGTATGCGTACAACGAAGCCGATCTCACACCTTACTATACTGCACGCCAGTGTTCTGAATATGCAAAACTTGGCCTAATGGGCGTGACCGTCCTCTACAGCTCTGGTGACTATGGTGTCGCAGGTAATGGTAATTACTGCTTGAACGCTAACGGTAAATCAAATTCTCTCTCTGTGTGTGCTCTTTCTCAGTCTCGCGTAGGAACCCAATCTGTTGGCGGAGCGATATTCAACCCGAGTTTCCCCGGAACCTGTCCTTATATCACTTCTGTCGGTGCCACCATGGTCCCGCCTGGGTCTTCAGTCTACGAGCCCGAGTGGGCTTGCGAGGAAGTCATTTACTCAGGTGGTGGATTCAGCAACTACTTCGCTATGCCTGAATACCAGCAGACCGCCGTTGAGTACTACTTGTCACACTACTATCCCAACTACCCGTCCGACATCTGGAACTCGACTGGAAAGGTATGCGTGTCATTTGATTGGGGTTGAAGAAGCTAACGGAAGGAGCAGTCTCGTGCCTTCCCTGATATCTCCGCGAATGGTGCCAATTACGTCGTTGCTGTATGTACCCGGTTTTCGGGCGAAAGGACCAGACTTACATTACTACTCCAGATCGACGGGCAATTCGAGCTCGTTTACGGAACGTCTTGCTCATCCCCCGTGAGCGGTGCGATCTTTACCCTGATCAACGATGCGCGTCTCGCGGTGGGTAAATCGACGATTGGATTCATGAACCCAACGGTGAGTGAATTCATGCGACATCGTACACCACACAATTTACCATGAATTTGTGGCAGATCTATTCCTCCAAGTTTGCGGGCGCATTCAATGATATCACCATGGGAGATAACCCAGGATGTGGAACCAAGGGATACAACGCGACCGCAGGCTGGGACCCTGTGACTGGTCTTGGCACACCCAACTTCCCCAAGTTGCTTGCCGCTTGGCTTGAACTCCCTTGAACGGTGAGAAATATGAGTATAGAGCGTGCGACTGCCTTTGTACTATCGATTTATCCTTATACCTATTTGTCAAGTCCCGAGACATTGTGTGATCGGATGGCCCCTGGGCCTGCGGCGTTGGTATATTTGCATCCATGAACATGCTGACTCATTGTCCGGACCATTATGTGATGGAAGATCAGTCTCGGTAACTTGCATGCAGAATAAAGCCGGCTGACATCTGCTGTCGTGAATTATGCAGAGGCTCACTCACCCTCAGAGAGTGAATAAGTGTAAAAAGTAAATTTTTGTTTCCTGATGATCACAGTGACTGTCGTTCAGCAGCATCCATCATTGCACACTCACCATCCCCAATATGCAGCAGAATTCGGTGGTCCTGTAGTGCACTTTGATCATCCTCAAACGAGATTCCGTGACGAACATATATATCCTTCAACACAGCGTGCGTGCGTAGCACGTCAAACGAGCCCTTGTTAAATTTACAGCTGTTTGCAAAAGTCTAGGGAAAACGAAATTTAGAAAATCGCGCCTTGGAGGCTGCCAGGAGGGACCCCAAGTGCAGCTGAGTGGGCAACAGAGATGAGTAAGCAAGGTTTGCTTTGCATCCACATCGTCGCCTTGATGCCCTACTGTCTTGTATCTCCCAGCATCAAAGCTAAAATCCCATTATTGTACAATGAAAACCATAGCATCAAGGATATCTGCCACCTACTTGGTGTTTAAGACCCTCGTTTATAAAACTCTCTCTCTATATGCAAAATATGGCATGGTCACCAACCTATCCAGATATTCACACTTGCCTGGGCGCCCTTGACTCCTCAATACAGCAGATATTGCCTTCATTTCTGCCATTGTTCAACACTGAAGCACCATCTACCTTGACGAGCTTCAACGTGAACTTTGGGCTGTGTGTCAAAAATTTACTACACTCTCAACCCTTCTTCAAGTGCTCCACCGTCTTGGGGAGGAGAAGGACCAACGTGAGCGAGTTGATGTCCATTGCAGGATTGGGAGATGGCTGCAAGGCCGCCATTTGAGCCTGTGCCTTGCATGCCAGGTGCAAGAATGGTGCCTTGTTGGTGGCATCAAATGAAGGAATGTTTGGAGGCATGTTTAGCGTTGCCTGGCCTTCTTCCTATCATTTCGAGTTTTTTTTTAGTGTATGTTCAATCAATATGAAGTACATACCAAAGTGTGTGCCCAATCGAGCACCATGGCTGGAGTGAGTGGGATACTGACGCCCAATGGCATGATGTATGTAAGGCCTTCATCATAGTCATTCTTGTACTTCTTTGCAAGCTTGATGTGCCATCGAGCAAGTTGTGAATCAAGATTTGAAGTCAGTTTGAGCATCTGTTGGAATCATCTTAGAAATCCATCAAGCCATAGTAAAAAAAAAGCACTGTACCTGGTCGTTTTCTGACCCAGCTGATTCTTCATCTCCAGATCGCTGGCCTCATGTTTGCTGCAATGTGAGCATCTCAATGTGCTTCATGTTGATGGTGATCTTCATCGCTGCACTGGAGTCACCAACAGAATCATGGATTTTTCGTACCATTTCCTTGTAGTCCAACTCGTTGTTGACATCCATTGCATCGCTCACACATTGGCTAAAAATTTTATGAGCGTGAGCAACTGAACTGAGTCATGAGTCATACTTTTTTATCTTTGGCATTGTAAACTTGAATGGGAAGCATTGCTTGTGAGAGACCTTGTAATCAGTTTGACGGTGCTTCTCTAAAATACTCTCTAGAAAGTCGATGTAGTTTTCTTCATCGAGCAGGAAAACTAGCTCCTTGGTCTTGACAGACTTTTCCTGTCACTTTGAGGTAGTGGTCTTGCCTTTGGACAACTGTTTGGGGGAAGAGTACATAGTGAGGGCAACTGTAAAGGAGTAGTCCCTTGGTTCAGACATGGTAGTGTTGAATAAACGTGGTAGGTAATACAGTGCGCTACGCAAACCACTCAGCTACACTTGGGGTCCCTCCTGGCAGCCTCCAAGGTGCAACTTTCTAAATTTCGTTTTCCCTAGACTTTTGCAAACAGCTGTAAGTAACTGGGATGACCAGCAGTTTCATGATTGTGGTGGCATTGGACAATGGAGCGATGAAGGGAGTCATCAGCGGGGATATAGATGCAGCCTTGGAAGGTGAGGACGCCGCTCTCGTATTTCCAATCAGAGAGCCGGGAGTGGAAAGAGGGGGGGATGGTGCTGTCAAGGGACTGGAGTATGGAAAGGAGGACAGGATCAGACTCCCCAGCTTTCAGGACACGGCGAGTAAGCGGGGTGTCGACGAGGTTAACAAAGAGGGAGGCAGGGAGGAGGGTAGTGTGTTTGTTATCCTGGTCGTCGGAGGGACAGAGGTCAGGGCGATGGGACAGTGCGTCGGGGCCAGAGAGGAGCTTCCTGGGGACGTGGACCATCTTTAGGTCAAAGTCTGCCAGATCAAGAAGCCAGCATGCTTGGTGACGATTAAGGTTCTGGGGTTGGTGGAAATACATGAGGTTCTTGTGGTCGGTGAAGACCTGGACAGGGAATGCAGAACCATGGAGGTAGTGGTGCCAAGCTTTCAAGGCGTTCATGACCGAGAGAAGGTCTCGATCATAGACATTGTAGTTGCGTTCTGCAGGGGAGAACGAATTGGAGAGGTATGAGCAGGGATGCCAATCACCGTTAGAGTCGGTTTGGAGGAGGATGGCCCTGGATGCCCATTTGGAGGTGTTGGTGGCGATGGCAAAGGGCTTGGTGACGTCGGGGAGGTGGAGGACTGGTTTCAAGAGGAAGAGTCATTTCAGGGTGGCGAACACTTGCTCACAGGAGGAGGACCAGTTCCACTGTAGGTTTTTCTTGGTGAGATCAATGAGGGGACAGGCAATGGTGGAGTAGTTGGGGATGAAGCATCAATAGAAATTTGCAAACCCGAGGAAGGAGTGGACGTCTTTGACTTTGGCCAGTGTAGGCCAGGAGGCGATTCCATCTAGTTTAATGGGGTCCATGGTGATCTGTCCGGGACGGACAATCATTCTGAGGTATTCAACTTCCTGGGTGGCAAAGGTACATTTTTCTAGCTTCAGGTGAAGGTCTAATTCAAGCATTCATTGGAGGACACATCTGGTTCTTTCGGTGTGGGTGGCCTCGTCGGGGGAGAAGATGAGGAGGTCGTCCATATAGATGGTGAGCCATCCTTCTGCTATCATATCTCGGAACAAGTCATTCATGAATCGCTGGAAGGTGGCGGGGGAGTTGCAGAGGCCAAAGAACATGACCGTGGGTTCAAAGAGTCCTCAGTGGGTGATGAAGGCAGCCTTCCATTGGTGGCCGTCTTTGATGCAGACATTGTTGTATCCCCACCTGACGTTGAACTTAGTGAACCACTTGGAGTTATTGAAATGGTCCATGAGGTCAGAGATGAGGGGGAGTGGGTATGTGTCCCAAACAGTGTGTTCATTCAGGTACCAGTAGTCTTGGCAGGGTCTAAGGCTTCCATCCTTCTTTTTGACAAAGAAGAAGGGGGAGGCTTGCAGGGAGTTCGATGGGCAGATCTTTCCTGATTGAAGGTTCTCTTCGATGAAGTCGTCGGTGGCTTTCTTTTCATCAGGAGAGAGGGGGTAGATCTTCCCGATCTTTGGGGAGAAGGAGTTGTCAAGGTTGATTTCGTGGTCATATGGTCGTGATGGGGGAATGTGGTCTGTGGCTTCTTTGCTGAAGACTTCCACAAAGTCTTGGTATTTGGGGGGGAGGGTAGGTTTTGGCTTAGCCTTCTCAGCGGCGGCTGCAAGTTCAGTGGTGGTGGTTACTTTGGCTATGGCAGCGGCTGGGATAAACCAGGAGCCACATCTGATGATGCAGCAAACTGAGTGGTTGACTTTTGCTCGGGTGAGGAATTGTTTCTCCGTCTCATGTCCAATGTGGGAATAGAGTTTGTCATGTTCCAACTCGAAGGTGTTAATATGTCAGACTGGGGGGAGGGAGAAGGTTGGAGGGTGGAAGTGGGAGTCGTGTCGCTTGGTATTGGTGATGTACGCGTGGTAGAGGTCTTTGGACTTGTCTAAGGATTCTGAGAGGGAAAGGGTTTGGGCGAGCCAATCGATGGTGGGGTTGGCCTTCTTTAGCCAGGGGATGCCAAGGATAGTATTCTCTCTTCCGTAGTGCATTACGTGGAAGGTTGTCTTCATGGCTACTCCTTTGACATTCAGGAAGAGTTCGGTGGAGTATAAGATATCCCCTCCCTGGTTAGGGGAGTGGTCGACATTGTTCACGGGGATGGGACAAGGAAGGCAGGTGAGGGGGAGTTGGTTTTTCTTGGCAAAGTCCCAATCGATGATGTTTAGGTCTGCGCCACTATTGATCAGGGCAGACGCATCGACAGTTTTCATGGTGTGCGAGGGGGATGTTACACTTACTGCAAGTATGTGCCCAAGCAGAATAAACGCTAGTCGAGGAGAGGCCGGATCAATAGTGAGCCAAAGGCAAACCTTGTGCACTGCGAGCTAGAGGCCCAGCAGAGTGTGCGTCCTGTACACAAAGTAAGGCCAACAACCAGCTAAGGTGTGGCCTACGACGAGCTTGACGCTAAGTAGAGTGAGGAGTCCTTGAAATGTGCATGAGGTCAAAGGGGATGAGGCCTTGACGTCCGAGCACCAGTATACCAGTAACCAAGTAGTATTGCAGGGGCCCTCCTAAGGGCAGCGTGAAAATGCAGTAGTACAGGCGTAGAACTAGCTTAGCGATCTCTAGCTAGTACCCTGGGTCTATATACTATACCAGAATGGTGCATGGACCATCTGGGCTAAGGGTGTCCTCCTGATGAGGAACAAAGGTCTTCCCACATCGGGAAGAGGGTGAAGGGCAATACCTGAATGGCAAGACAGCCATCAGGGCTAACGGGATCCCGCTGTCAAGAAGAGCAGAAGGTGGTCATGGAGACCAGCAGGATCAAGACAGAAGACTAGGTGAGATGTGAACCTAGTCTGACATAATGCCTACAATGGGAAGACTCATTCATTGGGCATACATGGCTGAATGGAGGGTCAAGAGTGGTGCTCTGCAGCGAAGGGGAAAACCAGCTTATAGTACAGGAGATCTGCTGTCCGGGTAAATGAGGATCAGCGAGCGTAGTGACAATGGATCAAGGAACGTATTGTGGCCGCGACGGGAACTCTTATTCATCAGGTGGTCTAGGGTTGCCTATAGCAACCACGAGTCATCGTGAGTCATACCCTGATCTAGGCATCGGGGGAAGGTCGTGTCGCGAGGAGCTAGGGTCCATGGTTACCCCTAGGGCCGAGAGTCAAAGGTTACCTCTCCAGGGCGTTGCGAGTGTTGAGGGAACAAGGGTTACCCCTCAGAGGTCCAGTTTAGCGTCATAGCGGACGTGCCCAGTTTAACGTCATGGCAGACGTGGATGCAGTTTAGCCTCATGCCGGAGGTATCGCATGTGGCGGTGGTGTACTCCTGGATGAGTACTGCATGAGCAAGCGTGCGAGCTCTTCAGGGTGGAAGGTGTCTGCTAGGCCTTGAGGATAAGCGTGTGTCCCGTCCATCAAGGGTGAATGGTGAAGAACAAAGAAAAATGAATAGGGGTTCCGGTGGGTCTGGTCCAGCAACCAAGGAAATCCATAACAGGGGAGATGAGTTGTATTGGGATATGAAGTACATGTTTAGAGATGGAGGTGGAGATAGTGGCACACATAGCTACAGAGGGTCCTTGCGTTGACCAAGTCCTCTTCTTTAAAAATCATGAGAGAATACTGTGGCGACAGTGGCGGGTTCCTCGTTGTTGTTGTTACACTTACTGCAAGCACATGCCCAAGTGGAATAAACATGAGTTGGGGAGAGGTTGGATCAATAGTGAGCCGAAGGCAATACCTTGTGCACTGTGAGCGAGAGGCCCAGCAGAGTGCGCGTCCTGTACACAAAGTGAGGCTGATGACCAACTAAGGTGTGACCTGTGACGAGCTCAACTCGAAGGGGCAAGTGAGGCAGCTTGAAATGCGCATGAGGTCAAAGGGGACGAGGCCCTGACATCCGAGCACCAGTACACCAGTAACCGAGTAGTATTGCAGTGGCCCACCTAAGGGCAGCATGAAGATGCAGTAGTACAGGCATAGAACTAGCTTAAGGTCTCTAGCTAGTACTCTGGGGTTTATATACTATACCAGAATGGTGCACAGACCATCTGGGCTAAGGGCGTCCTCCTAAAGAGGAACAAAGGCCTTCCCACATTGGGAAGGGGGCGAAGGGTAATACCTGAATGGCAAGACGGCCATCAGGGCTAACGGGATCCCGCTGTCAAGAAGAGTGGAAGTGGTCATGGAGACCAGTGGGATCATTGAAGAAGGATAGGTGAAACATCTACCTATCCTGGCACAGGCCTACGATGGCTAAGGGTCCATCGGGCATACACAGCTGGACAGAGGGTCAAGAGTGGTGCTCTGCAGCAAGGGGAAATGGTATCTATCGTAGGGATCCACTGTCTGGGTATCTGAGGATCAGCGAGTGTAGCGACAACGAATCAGAAACGTGTCATAGCCACGACAGGAATACTCCCATCCGTTGGGTGGTCATGGGTTGCCATCAGCAACCAGGCGTCGTCATGAGTCATGCCCCAGGTCTAGGCATTGGGGGCAGTCGTGTTGCGAGGGCTAGGGTCCATGGTTACCCCTAGGGCCGAGGGTCGAAGGTTACCTCTTGTGGGCATTGCAAGTGCTGAGGGAACTAGGGTTACCCCTCAGAGGTCCAGTTTAACATCATAGTGGACGTGTGCCCAGTTTAGTGTCATGGTGGATGTGAGCGAAGGCGTCTGCTACGACGCTAAACTGGACCTCTGAGGGGTAACCCTTGTTCCCTCAGCACTCGTGACACCCCAGAGGGGTAACCTTTGACCCTCAGCCTTAGGGGTAACCATGGACCCTAGCCCTCACGACATGACTGTCCCTGATGCCTAGATCTGGGGCATAACTCACAATGACGCCCAGTTGCTAATGGCAACCCACAATCGCCCAACGGATGGGAGTTCCTGTCATGGCCACGATATGTTCCTGATCTGTTGTCACTACACTCGCTGATCCTCAGATACCCAGACAGCAGATCCTACCTTCATTACGATAGCTTTTCCCCTTGCTGTGGAGCACCATTCTTGACCCTCTGTCCAGCCATGTACGCCCGATTGATGAGTCTTCCCATCGCAGGCATATGTCAGGATAGGTAGACATTTCACCTATCCTTCCTGTTTGATCCCGCTGGTCTCCATGACCACTTCCGCTCTTCCCTGACAGTGGGATCCCGTTAGCCCTGATGGCCATCTTGTCATTCAGGTATTGCCCTTTGCCCCCTTCTGTTACGCTTACTGCGAGCACGTGCCCAGGCGGAATAAACATCGTGGTCGAGGAGAGGTTGGATCAATAGTGGCCGAAGGCAAACCTTATGCACTGCGAGCTAAAGGCCCAGCGAAGTGCGCGTCCTGTGCACAAGATGAGGCCGACGACCAACTAAGGTGTGACCTACGACGAGCC